>JAXQQM020086294.1:0-288033 GCA_034641835.2 Pinus albicaulis
ACTTACCCACTGAAGGTTCCTCATGGGAGGACGAGAATTTTATATAGAAGCATCCAGGACTACTCAAGCGTTGAGGACAACACTTTTTTTAAGGAGAAGGGCATGTTAGGTCCTTATAAGACTAATGCATCCCCTTATTGTTATTGTTAGTGTATCCACCTTATTTTTATTGTTATACCCATGTAGTCCCCATATTGTTATTATTGTTCCCCATAGAAGCCCACTATTGTTATTGTTGTGCCCTTACATTATTATTTTTATGTTGGCTATGATTATATTGTGACCCCTTAGACTCATATATATATATATAAATTAGGTTTTTTCATTTGAATAATCCAAGAATTGTTCATTTATGTAATGTGTTAGGGTCCTATAATAATAGGATTCATAATTTTTGAATTTACTTTGATTAGTTTTGTAATACGTACATACTTTTCTTTTTGCAAATTGTTTTCCCATAGCATAAAAATAAAATAAAATATGTAAAGAGGGTAAAAGTCCTAAAAGAAAAATCAAAGGGCTTAAAAGAAAAAATATAAAAAAAAAAAGAAAATGGACCCCAAACAAAAAAGAGATAAAAATAAAACATGAAAGTGATGCAAATACAAATGCCACTACTATTTACTTTTTCTGCAAAATAAAGATTATGTGCAGCTTGTTACAATGCCACAATCCATGAAGGTTAAATAGCTTAATCTTAACCTCTCATGTTTTAAATTTCATGTTATTAGATAGAGAATAAAGATCTAGCCAAACAGTTTAATCTTGGTAGATTAGTAGTTAGGTAGAGAAATAATAAGGAGCTCAACAGCTTAATCTGAGCCCTTGGAAGAAATAAGGATAGAATTAGTTTGTAATCTGTTTTAAAAGAAGAATAACAAGGGTTGGCAGGCTCAAATGCACCCAGGTAAATGAAGAAAAAAATGTTAGGGTAGCATATGGGTAGGGAGAAGCAATTTTTACAATCATGGAAAGTAGAAGTATGGTCATTCCAGTCGCTAAATTCCTTCAAAAATCAACCCCTTGTAAAAAATAATTCATCCCCTCCATTTTCATTCTTTCCCCTTCATTTTTCCTTTTTTCCCATTATCATTCAGTTTCACTTGCAAAAATCCCCTTTTCCTAAGTATAAAACTCATTATACTTAAGGAAAGTAAAACCCTTTAAGTAATTCCCCTTTTGCCCAAAAATACACAAAAACCCAAAAAAATACTTTTATCCTAAGTGTAAAAACATTATATCAGGACCCACAACTAAGGAATTCATCCCTATATGATGTTTTACACTAAGGCATAATGTTTTTCATCTCCCTCATTTCATTCATTACTAAACATTAATTTATATATTAAATCCTTTAGTCACCTTTCAACCCGTATTATATTAATTCCTTTTATTATTATTTCCCACCCATATTTTTTAATTTAACCTATGGTTTATTTTCTCCACGTGATATATAAACCCCTCACCCCATAGGTTAAAACTATTAATTATATCGGTCCCACTATATAATAACCTCGCTAATGCTAAAGTTACACTTATATGCATTTCATTTGTTAATAAAACATTCATCCGCCTATCATATTTCATTCCAAACTATGTATTAAACCTTTGTTTAAATACATTTTCCACCTCCCACCGCATAGAAATCCCAGGCCCCACGTCATTTGACCATGCAGCTTTATCACATGATCCGCTTCGTTCGATCTAGCTCCGCTAGATCCAATGGTAACAAATCCTCATCGCACATTTCATTGCGCAAACGTTAAACGAACTCAAAGCTTGTGATAAATGCAGTTTTCGGGTTTTCTCTCACTTCCATGCATTTAAATTTCATTCGATCGCACCGATTGATTCAAATCCGCTTACCACCTTTCAACTGTGTGAAAACCACTTGGCAGTTATTCCCTCCCCCGTGCCCAAAACACGCTCTTATTTGAATTGACCTGCATTGAATGCATTCACTGTTCACTGAAATTTCTTATAAACTACCCGAAAGCATTGTTTATCCTTCTGTTACTGTTTTTCCGCACAGAAAGAGCATTCCAGACCAAAAAGACCGCTGTCACCTCTATTTTCTAGCATGAATGAAACATAACTCATCAAATTGACTACTACAATCACTACAGAAGCTATCAGAGTGCCTATAAAGACCAGAAAAGCTTCTGAAAGATTTCCAACCCCAGAAACTCTTCTTCACAGGGAATTCCCAAATTTCCTAGGTATTCTTCAAAGGAAAAAGACTCATTCATCAAATTTAAAAGAGTTTTACAGTTAATTGAACCAGTTAAAAGCCTGTATACCTGAAAGAAATCCTGATGCTTCATAAATCCTTTGATTCTGTAAACCCTGAGTATTTTGTCACAGGCTCTGAATCCTTGAACTGTTTTCAAATAGAAACTTGGATTAAATTTGACCATCTGAAGACCTGAGAAAGCGATCTGAGACCTTCAAAAACTTTCCTGCAGTATTCAATCATCCTTCTACATAAAAATTGATGTTTAAAGATTTTTTTTTATCACAAAATGTCCACTGTAAACCCTAGATATCATTTGCGGGGGTTATAAGGTCATGAAGTTACTCTTTTGATAAAGAAATTATAGTTTTAATTAAATTGAATAGAATTATCCCTTTGCAGACAAAAGATAGAACCCCTGTCATATCTAAAAACCTTCTACGAACTGTTTAAACTTATAGAAGTGTTTTATAGGCCTAAATCATTATTTTAAAGGTCAAAAGTATTTAAATTGATAAATCAAACAAATATATGGCTTCCAAAAGCACTCTTTTGATCAACCCTCTACAACCCCCTGTTGTAGATGTAGAGCATATTCCCCTGGCAGATGTAGACTTCAAAATCAATGATACTGTAACTGAATTCAACCTTCTTGAGCTCCACTACTGGAGCCAAGATAAATCCCTAGATCAAGCTGATGAAGTATTCATCTAGGAATCAAATTTTCCTAAATATGTTGTTCCCCATACTCACCAATGCCTAGAAGCAATTAGATCATGCCAATCATGCTATTCTCCTAATCAAAGAGCCATTGTGAACCTTGAAAAGGAAGTTTTTTTTTACCATTATAGCTGAGTCTATCAACCAAATGCTTCAGTTATAGCCTGGGCCAAATGAAGTTCCTTTACCTATTGAAGCCCTCACTAAGTTCTATTTGGAGTTGGATTTTCCTAAGGGATTCCAAAATTTTCAAACCTTCATTCCATCCTATGTGGAAATTCCCAAACTCAATCCTCCATACTTCTCTACAAAATTCTCAGAAAGAACTAGACATATTATTTCTATGTTATCTTTTATCCTTGGATATTTCACTGATGAACATGCTGATGTAGAAGTATTTGGTTTCTTGTCCATTTTTGTGCCTGGTCAAGCTCCTGCAGTTATCTTTAACTTTGCCCAATATATTGCTGACAACATACATGAATAACTAGTCAAATTGCCTTCTGAAGGTGTGTTTAGGTATTCTTCATTCCTATTCCACATGTTTTTATATTTTCAATCTGAAAAGTTTCCTATAAGCCTTCAGAAGCTTGATGTGGAAGGAAATCTACAATCTGTCATATTCTGGACTTCCTTGATAAGGAAGAATTCAGATGAGATTACTTATTCAGAGTTCACAGATTCTTTCATCCATCCCTTGGTCAATTTGTTAAATAACAGTGTGCACCCTAGGATTAGCAATGAAATCAAGAAAGGTTTACAATTATCTGAACACAGTAGGACATGTTATTGGTACTTATACCAAAACCACACTGAAATCAGAGTCTATGGGTCAAGCCTCATTCCTTATAAATTTCCAAAATACCTCCCTATGAGGTTATTTTCTCTAGAGTATATAAGGCAGATTTTAAATTTAGATGCTGTAAATTTCTTGATTGCAAAGAAGAAGACACAATTCAAACTAAAGAACCAGGTTGGTCCATTCATATGTAATAACATAGAAGCAGGTCCAGAGGCAGAAAAGAAGTTGCAAGAATTCAAGTTCAGTCATAGTTTTCTTTGGTATTATGATCCCCTTGGTATTATCAGCAAAATGAGAGTTAAATGTAAATTAACTCCATACATACATGAAAAGAAGCCTGATATTGAAAATTTCTCAAACCAATCTGAATGGTTAGAGAATACATTGGTAGAGGCTGAGAAGCAAAGTGATGCTAGTTAAACTTTGCAAACTCCAGCCCAGTAAGACAAAAGTATGAAAAGAAACTGGGAGGAAGGGTCTTATACAGCTGAGACTACTACAGAAACAAAATTCAAACTAAGATACAACAAAAAGCCAAAGATTAATCCTGCCAGTAAAGAAAAGGAGACAATAGAGGTCATTGACAAAGAGATTCCAGAGAAAGCTATTGTACCTCCTATAATCATTGAAGAGGAACAACCAACCACTCTAATACATAATTAATTCATAGACAACCCAATATAGAATTGTCATCATCCAAGAAAGCAGAAGAAAAGGACATGAACATCAAGGAAAGGTACAAGGAAATTAAAGCTAAAAATGAATAAATCAAAAATGAAATATACTCTCAGTACCTAAAGCAAACTCCCAGCATACAGAACATGTTGCTTTCAGCCTTTGACTACAAGAACAAAAAAATGTTGATGACAGTTCTTCAGCCCACAGTGCCAGCTCCTAAATCATCCTCTGATTATAAAAATATTGATTTTGAAGTTCCAGTCTAGGATATTCATCCTCTGGACCAAATTGAATTCCATAAAAAGGTAGGAGAGATGATTTACTCCACAATGAATACTAAGGCTATGAGTGCACAGAAGCTTCAAAATACTTTGATAAATGTAAGAGATCAACTCAAACTAGAGAAAGAATCATCATATGAAAATGATACTAGAATCAAATCCTTGCAGGAGCTAGTGATTGAGGTAGGATATGATCGTCAGAATATAAATTTTTTAGAGAAATTGATCAAAAATAAGAATGCTGATATTGTTGCACTTAAAAAACAATTGAAGCTGCCCCCTATAGAGCATCCTCAGGCCAAGGTGGTTTTACAGGATTCTAATAAAAAATATGAGATGAAAAGTCTCATTTTACAGCTAACAGCCCAGATTAAAGAAATGGAAATTGAAATGGAAAAATTGGGCCAAGAGAAAGAAGCCAAAAAAGAACAGGAAGTCCCTGCCACTGTGATTCTTATAGTTACAACAGTTGTACCATCTAATCTGTCAGAAACACTGGCTCCTAATGTTCCAATGGCTACAACAGTTCTAGTTACTTCATCAACAACTTCAGCGACTGAATCCTCAACCACAACAGCACAACAATCAGATGAGGCAAGTAAATTAGTAAAGGCAATGAAAGATATGTCTATCCAGACAAATGATATAAACAGGTTAAAGGAATAGATAAAAAATCTTGAATATGCTAAGAAACTTGCACAAATTATTGCCAAGAATGAAGAACAAAAAGCTAATAGGTTGAATGAACAACTCAAGAAGTTGGAAAAAGAATTAACTTTGAAAGAACCTATGGCACATGTTAAGCATCAATTATGGTCCAATATCATTGAAGAAGTCAATGATACTCAATGATACTTGTCCATCCATACAGGTAATCTATGAGTAGAAAGATTTATTGAAGTCAGCAAAAGAAGCAATACGGAAAACAAAAGAAGAGCTAGGTAAAAAGCCCAAAGAAGCGCTAGAAATTATAAAAATTTCTCAATTCCAAAAATAAACAAGAACTGGATGAAATTGGAATTACTAATAGAACTGAAACCATCCTAGAAGTTACGAAGGTAATATCCAAAAAAAACTTGATGACGCAATTATAAGAAAATTTCCAAAACATGGAAATGGTAATCACAAGATCTATGATCAAAATTGATGTTTTAAGGCAAAAAGACCTTCCCAATCCTATGGTGATCAATGATAGATTAATGAAACATGAGGATTATGACCAAAAGATAAGTGAGTTTGCCAAAGAATAGTTAAATAAATCAGCTTTGTAAGGAATCCCAATAGGGAAGGTATTATATAACAATTTTGAAAATCTATTTTACTTGCAGCATGAAGTAAAACACCTATTTGTGAACAAACCAACATTTTCAAAATACACTGAAGCTGATGAAAAATTTAGAAGGCTTATGAAGATTAAATTGCTAGAAGATGAATTAAAGTTAACTGATCTACTGTAAGATCATATTACAGTGAACACAGAGCAGTGAAAGTAAAAATACAAAGTTTGTTGTTTTTACACCAACATTGATAGTTTTCTGCAATAAAAGAGTATCAAGATGAAAGTGTATCAGATGAAAGGTTGAAGAAAAAATCAGAGTAAAGATGAATATGCCAGTGTAAAGGACACCTCAATGTCTAGCTGCAGCCTTCATCAAACAAAAAAGAGAGAAAGCAATGATAAAATCAAAACAACATGCTATTTTATTTCAATAAAAAGGACAACTAACATTAGTTAAGGAGCTGTCACTATCTTCTTGCATGAAGATATTTCTTTTCCATGAAAAATTCCTAAGTTTATTCTAGGATATTTTGTATATGTTTTTATTTAAATACTTCATCATTTGAAGTATTGAGGGTGATTAATTGTTGAACATTTATGTAGTTATACTATTCTGAACCTAAGGGTTTTTGTATCAATTTCAAGTCAGCAGAATGGATCACAGGAAACAAAGCATCATATTACACGATTCATGTGTTGGGCCACTGCAGTGAAGTATTTCACTTATTATCTTGTTAATTTTCTTATGTTTTCCATCTATTCATGAATGTGTTATTAATCTTAATGATAAATCAGGAATTGTTATTTCAGAATTTGTTAAAGCACTTTGTTTTGACTGATTATCATTTATATGTTTTCAACTGATATCTAGATTAGGGAACCCTTAGTTGATCCTTGATTTCGATTGACCTCTGCCTTTTCACTCCTAATCCGGATTTAAAAACCCTTAATTTCTCTTTTATCCCAATCAAAACCATTTCACCATCAGCTTTGAAGATCTGAAGTAACTCAGCTATCTTGCCCTGTAAACATTTACCTTTAGACCTTGATCATGATCTGACTGCTTGACACATTGACTCCATTTTCCCAATGGGATACGATAATATAAAGAGAGCCCTCTATGAGAATTAGGAAGGCTAGATCCTAAGGCTTAAAAGTAGGTTTGTGGTTATCTATGATATTCTTTAAAACTAAAATAAAAAATCTCACAACTTTTGAAAATTATTAGAGTGATAACATAATGTAAAGGAGGTTTCCCCATAGAAGAGGCTGATTTCTAAGTCGTTGACCTCTTCTATTTTGTGTGTTGGCTGCATAACACTCAGATATATACTTCTTCCTGAAACGTCTCTCTAACTCACACCAAGTAAACTCCTCTGCATAAATACCTCTAACATTCTTCACGTCCTCTTGCAAAATGTCTACTTTACCTTTAAGGTTGAACGTAGCTATTCTGGCCTTTATGTTATCTCAGTAATCATGTAATATGAAGAACTTATCCATCCCAAGAAACCATGCTTCTGCATCTTGTGACTTGTTCATTTATCCATCAAATGTAGGTGGCTTTTATTTCTTAAACTCATCCAGAAAATATCCCATGTCACTCCTCATGTAAGGATGATAGCAACGATGACAGTGGTACCCGTCTAAACCAGACCTAGAGTAAAGTCCATGTCCACTTCTTCATCTATCAGGTGTATCCAAGAACCTTCCATCTCTGACCATTTCATCTCCATATGACTTGTGCCCACCATGAGACCTACTACCATATGCTCCACTAGTCTTGTCATCCTATTCATGACTGATTCTGAGCGGTCCCTATCTCTACAAATATGACAAGCTCTAAAGTTGTTTCTCCTATTCCCTAGAAAGTCTCTCTTGTGACTAAATGATTTTTCCATTATCTTCTTTACAACTCCTTATTTCTACCTTCAAACTTCTCAAAGTTTCTGCAATGCGAGGGGAGTACTCATCACCATGCTGCTCATTTGATATGATATGGAGAATTTCATGAGCTATAATCCATCATTTTGCTAGTCATATTTGATCTTCTTATTCCTGCAAGTATATCATTTCAGCTAAACCAAAACATAAAATTAACCAACATACCTCAATATAGTTCAGGGGAGGATATCTCATTTTAAAGTCATTCAACATGGCCTCTTTTTTTGCTTTATCAACTAGTTCTTTAGCAATTAATTATTCATTGAGTTGTTTGGCCAACTCTTCATCTCTTTTCTTTGCTTCCTCTTCTTTTATTTTATTATTCCTTTCCTACTCCTTATTGTCTTCTTCCTCTCTTTTCTTTCTAGCTTCTTCCTCTTTCCTCTTCTTCGCTGCTTCTTCCTTTTTATTTTTTAGTGCGTCTTGATTTTTCCTTTATTCCTCTTCCATTTTCTTCATCTTGTCTTCATTGTTCCTTTTTCTCACCTTTTCTTTGACATGCTTCTTTCTGACTTCCTCCTCGGCTTGCTTTTTCTTAGTCTCCTCTTCAACATGTTTCTTAGATTTACATTCATCTCCGTGTTTCTTCAACCTTTCCTTCTTTGCCTCTTACTCATGTTTTCTCTTTAGCATAGCTCTATTTTCCTCTAATTCTATGCTCTCTTGTGACTCTTCATTTGAGTGATCAGGATTATATGTAGGCTTGGAGGTACATATCCCTTGAGTTGCTTCAAATTACTTTGTGGCATGAAATTCTTTACTTTCTCTTCATCTACCCAAGTAACTAGATTATATGCCCAACTGTATTTTATTCTCCCGTAATGTTGGGTGGTAATACTCTTTGAGTCATATATATAGTACTCAAGCTCTCCAAATTTGAGGTACTATAGCTTTGTTGCTTCAAATTTTTCTTCTTTAAATTTTTCTATATAATATTCCCTTATACATAAAAGGAAGGTGGGTGTTTTATGGATAAATCTCTCTTACAAAGAAGAGATATCTCCCTAGTATCCCAACAGATAACTAGAAACAACCAACCATATGAATATATCTTTCCCTAAACTATTAGTATTCAGATTATCAAAACTTAGAAAAGAGAAGGTAATGCTCCTACCTTTCAACGAGATGTTTGATGTAGACCTTTCCTTTTGTCCCGAAGAAGCTCTTCAATGCTGAGAAGAACCTGCAATCACAAACATGCAAAAAATCAAAAGCATATGCAGTATATAATCATCCAAACTCCAGTTTAAATTAATGATCAAGGAGATTAAGAATTGTCATTGTTTTAACGAATCTAAAAACAACAAAATGAGAAAAAGTATCCATGTGCATTATCAAGAATATAAAGAGAAATCTTACAACCTGAGCCTTGATGTCATACAAATTTCTCCTGTATGCCTTCACAATCTTGCTCCTTGGTTTGACAAGCTTTCCTCTCTAGAATGACCAACATAGATTTATCTTCAATGAACTATTATGTGTACATATGTACAATATACAATTTACAATCTAACCCTAACCCTAAAGTTTAGGCTCAATTTATAGGAGAAATTGAGGAGGATTTAGATCCATCAATAGAGGGATGCGATCCTCTAATGAAGGAATTAGGGTTCCTTCATCCAAGGGGATAAGTTCCATGATTGGAGGGATATAGTTCGAACTGGCATGACTCAAGAGGGTTTTAGTTGGAAGAATATGTGCCCAACTATGCTTCTAGAAGTTACTTTTTGATTTTAATTTATTTTAAATGTGGTGCACAATTTTTATGGGAAAACATACCGCAAATGTTTGTAGGTAAGGTTAAGAATATTAGCACATGAGCAGGAAGTGACCGCAAAAAGTGCACATGCAACCTTTAAGAGTATTTAAGAGTTTTTTTCCAGTTTCCAAGACTTGGTTAAGGAATATAAGTGTTTTGAATTCTAAGGAAGCATGAGTATGGATGGTGATAAATCCATATTGACAAACAAATGTCATGGTGACAAAATGACGTGTAATAGGTTTCCCCCTAAAGTGCAAAGTCTGAGAAAAAATTTCAAGAGAGCGAAGTGCTTTATCATTCCAAGGATTGGATCAAAGACACTGGTTGAGAACCTATAAGAAACATTCAATGAAAATATATAATCATCACCGAGGTAGCCATTCCCATACTCAGAGAAAAACTAACTATATGTTATGGTATAGATGTGACCTAGAATTACATCCATGGTAGACACAGTATGGACGCAACCATCTGTTATGAATTAGTCTACTGAAACATGAATACATAACTCCTTGAAGCCTGGATGGTTGAAACTAGATCCAGGGTCTTGATTTCCGCTTCTCAAGCTAGTATGAATCTATCCATGCGATTGATTGTTTCAAAGTCGAACATGGTATAAACCACTTGATTACCGTTCAATGATGAAAACCGTTAACAAGTGTGATATAAACCACCAATAATGACAATGGATCTGAAAGTACCTCAATACAATCTATGAAACTTGAATGAATGATTTGCAGTCGAACACTCATAGAGTCAATGAATGATTTGCAGTCGAACACTCATAGAGTCATTCGATCGAAGGCCAATGATAAAAACATGTCGTCAAATGCGAGAAACCTACCATTAAGGCATGCATATTTCAATGTATTGATAGGATTTCTAGACCAACTTCCTAGATAATGAGCTGAAGTCGATAGGAAGTGATCTTTCGCAAGATGGTCTACAAAATGAAACCATTATGTCAAGTTTTAAAGAAATATTTTGCAAGGATTAACTTAGGGATGGTCAACACGAACGGAGAAAAATATTTTCAATGAATAATGAATTGAAGTAGAACTTTCTCTTGAACACATAACGACACTATAAATGACTTGGTAGATTTTGACTTAAAGATAATACCCAAAACCAGCTGAAGAATTTCAATGAGGTTTTATTAACTATAAGACAAAAGGATTACCCAACCCAGACATGAGTGCGACAAAGTTAAGTGTTCAAGAGTGACATGCTGATTTTAAAACACGTATAAAAGATGGATTCTTTTTATCAAATCCCCCCCCACCATTACTGGCAAGTACCTCTTTATTTTTTTCAAGCTCAAGGAGGATAGAATTTTCTTGTTGTGTAAGCTCACCCTTCAAATTATTCCATCTCAGTAATTTTAGTGAACCCTAAGAAGGAGTGGTTCGGTCCAATTGTAATTGATGGATCCTACACTGTTTAATTTTAACAAGTCTAAACATAGGATTAACTCGGTGTTTTCAGTTTTAGGGAGTTAGAAGAAAAACATAAGTAAATTCCATAGTGTTATTTTTTGTAATTTTAGTCTCTCGAACCTAAAAAGGATAAAATTATGTAGGAGAGAAATCCATTGACCATGTTTAGTCAACATATGCCTTTTTCGTAATTAGTAATAGACGACTGTTAATTTATTTTAACGAGTTTGAGTAGACAAGTGCTAAAAAATATTTTCATGTTTAGAGAGTCTGAAAAGGGCTTAAAAGAGGACTCCATGGTTGCGCTTTTTCGTATTTTTTGAAAGTTTGAAAAAGTGATAAAGTTTACTCTATCTTCAAAATTATTCATTTTTAATCACAACCTGTTCTCTGCACAAAAAACTCAAAAATTATAATAATATGTTCTTAATCATGGTAAAAATATTTAAAATTTGAACTTCTAAGTGTCAAAAAAAATAGAAGAATATTACTTTATTCATGAAAACCTAGAAAACATGGAAAGAACAAGTCATTTTTACCTTTTGATTTCTAGAGTAGTAAAAATGAGTTTTTACCATAGATCTTCTGAAGCTGATATCGGGAGGACTGAAAAACCATTTCACGAACCGTCAGTTCCAGGTATTTAATCTCTTCATTATCTTTCATTCCATCCATTTAATTTTTCATTTTAGGCTTTCAAATTATTTTTTTGGAGAAAATTTGTTTTTAGAAACCACCCTCGGGGGTGCGCAGGTTTTCATGTTCGAACCTGTGCACCCCGATGATTTTTTAAAACAAAAAATCATCGTTTCGCCGCTGTTTTTATATATAGATTGTGCGAAAAAATGCACTATCTACAAATGAAAACCGCACATGCATCGTGGGGTTTTCAAAAAATGCCTTTCTTTCCATAAAAATTTCTCTAAGTTCTCCCAAAATTTTTCTAATGTTTTTAAATGATTGTTTGCAGGAAATTTGAAACAACCATGCTTGAATGGAGAGAACATGAGCATCAATCACATGATAATGAGGCCATTGATAGCCCAACAACACTTCGAGTGTTAAATAATTGTGGCCCATACAATTTTTGGTGTATACAAGGAATGATGGCCCAAGTGGAGCTAATGACCTGATTGGTTAACGCCTAGGATGTCCGGGATAAATGTTTCATCATCGAGGATCATAGGCTCATGATTGATGTAGAGGATATTTATTTCCTGACTGATTTTCCCCGAAGGGGAAGAGATGTTTCCTTATTTGGAACACAACCAGGAGGATTTCCTACCGCTTCCTATATGGTGTAATATTGCACGCAGGATTCACAGTTGAAGGATGATTGAATCGAGATAAATACCATCGAACGAATTGACCTCAAAATCATTGCTTTCATAGTCACTAGATTATGTGGAAGCAAAACTCCTCATGTGGCTACCAAAGCATAGATGCAAATAGTCGTTGAGTGTTCTGAGGGAACAATATTCAACTGGTGGGAAGGATTACTAGTCAATATGAAAGGACAACTCACGTGAGCAAAGAATGGTAAGTTGAAGAATTTTAGATATGGTGCCATTGTCATATCTTTTGCCTTAGAAAGAATCCCACTCCTTGTACCTCAGCAGCTGTTAGTGGATTTGACGGGACCAAGGGATCCTCGCATGTTGCGATGGGTTTCGTCGATGACTCACCATGGTGGCGATGGCGGTCCTATTATCCAGTAAACACCTCAATTTTTTGTATGGATTAGAATCCAAATCTTCATGATTGAGGACTTCCCTTATGGAGGGGTTGATTTCAGGGGTGGCCCTGACACAACACTCCCACCTGGAGCATAGTGGGATGTGTCAGGTAAAAAGTCTCATTTTGAGTTTTTATGTTTTATAATTTTTATTTGATTTTTTTATCATCCAATACTGATAATAAAAAACATGTTAAGGCAGACGTTGGCCCAACACGACCAACAATGCTTCATCATTTTGATAGACAAGAAGCACAACCTACAACAACAACTCCACCATAGATTGATGCAATCGAGGCCCTCATAGAGTTGGAACACAACCTGGATAGGTTGACCATAGATATTCTTGAGTTTGGGACAAATGATTTACCTCTCAGATACCAGATGCATGTGACTGGGGTTCCAGGTCCATTTAGGCGATACCTGCGCTTAGTGGTGCATGCTATACTCTGCTATCATGATCATCATCATGGATAGATGATGGTCATTTTAGATGGAGTTTTTGTTTTTTGTATCAGTACATTTAGATCATAAGGTGTTTGAGACCTATGATCATAGATGATGTATATTTTTTGACACACTGTGATAAATAACTATTTTGATCTAATGATGATTGCTACTTTTGTTCTATGAGTATCTTGTTCAATATGGATTGAATATTGTTTTGATTTACATTCAACGTTGCAAATGTCTATTTAAAACTTTATTAGCTAATGTATCAACTAACATGTTTAACTTTCTTGAAATGTGTTGATATTCATTGTAATCAAACTGTCTTTCCAAGAGATGAACCCTTAAAAACATTCTTAACAATAATGGATTTATGATTGCATAAACATTGTTCAAATGTAATACAATGAGTTGTGAATCTAACCTAACAATCAAATGCCGAGTGCCAAATTCAATTGCATCAAATAATAGATTAATGACTGCGCTATATTCTGCAATATTTTTCATTGTTTGACCAAGGAAAATACCATGATAGAAACTAACTCATAAGTGGGTGAATAGATAACCTAAGCATCAGAAGATAGGTTCTGTGTACTATGACAAGCATTGTCAGCAAAGAAAATATAAGTCCGAGGGAATGTCGTCATCTGCAATATCGAGAGTAATCAAGATAAGCAACAAAAGTAGTAGAAACTCGCCAAGAAAAATGACTAATCTAAGGCACACTTTTCCTAAAAATGTAATATCTCCACAAGATAAATCATGCATAATATCTCTTCAAATAAATACCATTTCGTGGCTTATCTAAAAAGACACTGTCATAATCAACTAATTCATAGGCCCTTTTTGCAAGCACATGCTTAACAATATAAGGGCCATGCCACATTGGTTCAAATTTACCAGCGCCTAATTTATCATGAGCTTGGTCGTATACTAAGACTAGGTCACCTTCTGAATAGATATGAGGGTTAATGCTTTGATCATATTGTGCCTTAACACATTCTTTATGAGCTTCAACATCTAATGCAATGGTGTGACGCATCTCATCTAACTTTGCTAAGTATAAGAAGAGTTTTTTCTCTTCAAAGGTAGTTGGTAATAAATCAATGGCTAGTTTGAGCGAAGAAATTTCACATTCAATGGGTAGAACAACTTCCAAACCATAGACGAGTTGAAAATGAGTAAACCCTGTAGACGTTTTTGCGGAGGTATGGTATGCCCACAGTGCAAAAAAAAGCATGGTGTGCCAATTCGATTTATGACTTCCTACAATCTGTTTAATCATATTGGTTAAAACTTTGTTTACAACCTCAACTTGGCCATTGGCCCGTGGGTAATATGGTGTGGAAGTATCATGGCATAGGCCGAGTTGAGCGAAAAGTTCAGTCACCATAATGCTTCAAAAGTGGCTACCATGGTCCGTAACGATGGCTTGAGGGACACCGAACATAGAAATCACATGATTGAATATGAAAATAGCTGCAGTTTCACTGCCAGCCTTAAATGTAGGCATCGCCTCAGCCCATTTGGTAAAGTAATATATAGCGATAATAATATACCCATGCCCCCTGTCCGAGTGAGGGTTACATGTAATGAAATCAACACCCGATTTTGAAAATGGACCGACAGTTATGATTGGGTGAAGAGGAGCGGGAGGTGCACATATCTTTCAATAAAAAATATGCCAATTGTGACATTTTCTAACTGCAAGGATACAATATTTGAAGAGTGACGACTAGAAATAGCCAGCGCGCAATATATTTTGGCCTGTGGAAAACCCAATCATATGACCACCGCATGCTCCAGAATGGCAGTCATTTAAAACTATTTCAGCTTCTTCATGAGTTAAACAATGTTGAAAAATAGAATCGACACCACGACGGTAAAGAATGTCGCCAACAATATTGTATTGTTGAGACTGGTATCGAATCCTACGTCGATTAGAGCGTGAAATTTCAGGCCGAAAGGTTTGGGTTTGAAGATATATAATGATAAATCCATACCAAGGATCCAATGTGCTGTTAAAAAACACAGATTCATTGGGAAGATGGTCTTCTGCCACATTTTCAGATTCAGTGTAGGGAAAGTCACACATAAGTTCAACAAAGACTATTGATTTCTTGGATTTGGACTTTTCAAATTCCAAATCGAACTCTTGTAGGATAACTATCCACTTAGAGTATTTTCCCTGGAGAAATTTATTCATCAAAATGTACATCATAGGGTTGCAGTCATATATCACGGTTGTTTTGCATAGCAGTATGTAGTGACAGAACCTTTGGACAACTTGAACGGCTGCCAAGGCTAATTTCTCCACATGAAAATACTTGACCTCTATCGGTGTAAGGTTACGACTTAATTAATAAATCACATGTTCATTGTTGGAGCCATCCTCTTGAAATAAAACCATTCCAATGTTGGAATCATACATAGCTAAATACAAAAAGTAATCTCGGTGATAACCAGGTGGATGCAACAACGGTGCATGGGTCAATGTGTTTTTGAGTGTATCGAAAGGTTTATCGACAAGCTTGTACCAAATAAAAGGAACACCTGGTTTTAATAACTGAGTGAAACCTTTATTTAACTCCACATAGTTAGGGATAAAACAACATAGAAAGTTTGCTTTCCCTTGCAAACTCTAGAGTTTGCGAAGAGTGGAAGGAGGAGGTAGATTGACAATGGCCTCAACCTTCAAAGGGTCGACATTAATGACTTCTTTAGAAACAATGAAATCAAGTAATCATCCTGATTATACAGAAAATACACATTTGTGTGGCTTCAAAGGAATATAGTGCCTACATCGCATAAAAATGGCACGTAAATGTGTAGGATGATCTTGCCTGCGCATATAATGAGTAGGTAAGTCATCCAAGTAGGGTTTCAAAATATGTTTGATGTCATAAAATGTGTAGGACATTTCCATTTGAAAAGTGGCCTCAATTTTATTCAATCCAAAATGTAATTTACAATATGAAAATGTGCCCCATAGACAGATAAATGTTGTTTTGGGTTGATCAGCAGGGAGTATGTTTATTTGATTGTAACCAGAGAATCCATCCATGAATGAAAAGATTTCATTTCCGGCACAATAATCAACAATTTTTTGATGTAAGGGGTGACATAATTGTCTTTTGGACAAGCTTTATTAATATCCCTATAATCGACACATACTATGATAGTTCCCTGTTTCTTGGTTACTAGAACTATGTAGATACCCAATCTGTCAATGGAATAGGATAAATGAATCCTGCACGGAGTAGTTTTTCAACTTCTGCTTTAAAAGCAATAGCTTTTCGCGGATGTATCAGACATAATCTTTGTCTAATAGGTTTAGCATCCAGGTATATCTTAATTTGTGAATCACAATCTTAGGATCAATTCCTGGAATTTATTCGTAAGACCAGGCAAAAATGTCTCAGAATTATTGAAATAGGGCTTTGTATATGTTAATTTCGTCAATTGAGGATGAAGCACGTATATGAATGTTTTCAGTTATTCCTGGTTTTATTGATATGTCAATTGGAATTGTTGCACAAATATTTCCTAAATTCGTCTCAGAATCTGAATGAAGGATTGACATTGGATTTTGAGGTTCCTTAACATACTCAATCGGAAAGATCGTTGAAAAATAATTTTCAACTCTATCAAGGTCTGGTAGAAAAGAGGATCGATGATGAAGATCATCCCAAGGTAATTCATCCAATGACAAAATTTCCCGAATATTTTCATCACTCGAAAATATTTGTTGAAAAGGAGCAGAAAAAGATGTTGTGGTTGAACTTGGTAGAGAAGAAGACTCATCATCAACGACATTCACTTGATCAATGTCGGTTGATGAAATGTCGAAAAGCGATTGCACCATTACATATGCCAATTCATATGCATTCAAAGGAATTTCATTGCCATAGTAGTTCAATTCAGATTCTAAAGGCACAATCCATGGGTCATCAAATGGCATTGTGCTTGATGTAATGAAGTTGATATTGGCAATAGTTCGAGGCACGTTAGGAGGAGGTATAGCGAAAGTTCCCATAAGATCATAATCCTTAACTAGTCCTACCCCAACATCTTCATAAGGGATAATCGTCTTTCCAACATGTTGGTTACTATCTATAGAGGCATGATCGGAAGTGTAGCAAGACAACTAATAAATTTTGATAATGTTTCCTTTATGAGGAAACATGATTAGTCGAAAGATTGATGAAACAACAACAGTCATAGCATTAGACTAACTTCGACCTAACAGAAGGTTGTAGTCAAAAGGGGCATCAACAACTTCCACCTCAAGCATGACAGTTTTACCTTCTACCTCTACGGGTAAATCCTGGAGTATTCCAAAGGGACGAAAATCTCTTCCATCAAAGGATTTCAAAATCGTCCGTGACTGATTGATTGGTGGATAACCAAGAATTTTCCAACAAGCTAAAGACATAATGCACGTAGTTGCTTCCTCATCAATCACTATGCGAAAAAATCGCCTATATTTAACTAGAGCAAGTATTTGAAAATCCATTTGGTGTGGGAGTCTAGGTACAAAGTTATCAAGATCAAAGATGATAAGATTAGATTATTGAGGGTCATTCATTCCAATACTTGATAATAGTAACTTGCTATGAGCTGGACAAGACTGCAACACTTCAAGGGTTGACATTGCTGAGGGTGACATGGCCAGATATTCAACAATGTTGTAGTTCTGAGTGGCTCTTGCATGTGGATTGAAAGCCGATTTTCGAAGTACACCTTTGGCAAGAAATTTAATTACTAAATTAGGACTAGGTTTCTCGATGTGTAATGATTAGGAAATAGGAGGAGTTGATACCAGAGGTTGACTGGATGATTCAGTTTCGTTTCTAGTTACAAGGCTCTTAGATCCATAATCTTGAGATCATGTTGCAACCATGACCTGGGAGGACATCATCAGGATATCCGCCGATGAATTGGAAGAAGATCCGATCATTTTGTTGTCTTGTGATGGAAAAGGATCTTTAAGAAAAATGGGTATAGGTAAACCTTTGAAAAATTTAGATACCTTGGCCCAATGTAGGAACTCCTTTATTTAGTGATCCTCGTCACAGATAAGAAAAGGATAGCAAGGTTTCATTTTTTCGTCAGATGGTTCAATTTTTTCTGCTTTCTCTTTTGGAGAATTGTTTTGTTTTTTTTACCCTTCCCTTTCTTCTTACTCCAGGATGATTTGGTTTTGGTAGTAGATGAATATACGACATGTATTTCGGCAGAAGTGTCTAGAGAAGAGTCTCCTTTGGGTGAATCAGTTAAGTTATGATTGGAGTAGTATATTTGGATTGTTTATTTTTACTCTTTTATGTACTAACTATATTGATTACACCATCTGCGGCATGAGTACCACAAGGAGTTGCAGTAAGTTGACCTTGGTGAGGTAAATCAATAAAATTTTCATACAAAGTACCAGATTGTGTGCAAACAAGGTCTAGATACTGGGCTTGAGCAATAACCTGTTCTTCTGTTACAAATCCTCCTTTAGCTACATCTTCATTAATCTTAGGGAGTAATAATTAGGGGAATTTTGAGGTCTAAAATGGGCCTCCTAAGGAAATTATAAAATAATAGTGGAAATAATAAAATAAGATTTGATTACATCATCAAAGTTTAGAGGGAAAAAAGAAAAAACTATTTTTTCAACTCATATTTATAACTTACCTCCCAAAGTTTTTACTCAAATTTCAAGCGGGAGTACTCATTGGATGTAAAATTTATTTCCTCATCCAAGGAATAACCATGTTGCATACTTTCGAAGGGTCCTGCTACAAAAAAAATGAGAAATACATGAAAAATGTGATTGCAATCATGTTGTTTTATGTATTTCTCGTTTTCCGTGTAGCAGGGTCCATCAAAAGTATGAAACATGGGTAATCCTTGGATGAGGAATTAAATTTTTCATCCAACAAGTACTCTCGCTCGAAATTTGAGTAAAAAAATTGGGAGATAAGTTGAAAATATGAGTTGAAAAAGTAGTTTTATTATTTTATTATTTTTTAATCTTTTTACCCTTTTACTTTAAAATGGTGAATCATCCCCCATTGTAAACATCATCATCTGGAATCCTATTGGTTCCTATAAATTTTATTTTTAATGTACATTTTTCTTAGGAGGCCTATTTTAGACCTCAGAATTCCCCTAATTGATTTGATAAACCATTCAGCCAGAATTTGATCCAGGATGAAAACTTTGACTAAACGACATCTACGTCACCATTCGTGGACGTGATATGAAATGTACGTAGATGTACTTTGTTTAAGTGAAGTAAAAAGTTTCGTGCAATTATCATAATGGACTGGTAATTGAAAACGAGTAATAAAAGCAATTGTTAAGACATTGGAAAGGTTGAAAGAGCCTCGTGGTAACTCAATGTACCACTTTGTGTCTAAGCTGATCAAAGTTATTTGAAAAATTCTTAAACGAATGGAATCATCGATCAAAGAGTTGGATGCACACTACAGATGGTAAGTAATAACATGGTTTGAGGGGTCCTCTCAGGGATTTCCTTCAAACTTCGGAATGTCACTAGGCAACTTAGTAGGAATGGTTGGCCAAAAAAGAAGATAATAAATCGTGTCATTCGTTAGCCGAGACAAGTATGGTAAATATAAAGTTGATATAAAAGGTAACTACCTATTAGGATATTGCTGAGCGAATTGGTAACCCCGAGGGATAATTCCAGTACCTAGAGTAGGGTATTTAGGAAAACTTGGGATAGCTTGAGTAGTTGGAATTGGCACACCTCCAGGATATCGAGGGGTAGCCATACCAAATTGGGGTTTTCTAAAATGTATAACCAGGGTATGGATGACTCTGGAAAGATGGATTTTGTCCCAATTTTCCATATTGAAATTGACCCTAAAATGGCTGACCTTGAACAAATTGGCCTTGGAGAGGTTGACCTACCAAGGGTTGCCCCTGAAGAGGTTGACCTGCAAAGAGTTGCCCCTGAACAGGTTGACCTATCAGGGGTTGCCCTTGAATAGGTTCACCTACGAAAGGTTGAATTGTTTGTATACATGTTGTTCCAGGTTTTCCCAAAGATGCTTGAGGAATCAACTGGACTGTAGGTCTGATTTGATGGTTATTAGTTCAAGGAATAGTTTGTGTAACAATTGTTGCTGACATTTGAGGGGTCGTAGCAACAAAAACTTTGGAAACTCCTGGGATGGGTGTGCTTGGTTGTTGAATAGATGTTTGCGAAATAGATTTGATAGGAGTATTGGGAGTACTCAGACTAGCTTGCTAACTACTTGGTATAGATTCCATTGGGTTAATTTTAAGTACACCTTGAACAGGTTGTTGGACTTGGGTGGAACCAAATTGTCAAAGTGGTTGAGCAGGTTGATTATAAGGAATTTGCGGCATAGGTTGCAAAGGTTGTTGAATAAATTAGGCATTCTATATAATGTTCATCCCTATATAAGGATTTCTCATTGAGGGTTGAGACACATAGGGTTGACCATAACCAGTTTGAGGCATGGGCCCATAAGTTTGATAATTACTAGAAATATGCTGCCCTACAACCGTCAGATAGGTTCCAGTGAAAGGTTGTCCTCCCTGAAAAGGATATTTCCCTTGAAGAGGTTGTCGTACTTGAAAATTTTTCTGTCCTTGTAGAGGTTCTTCCCTTGAAGAGGTTGTTGTCCTTGAAGAGGTTGTTGCCCTTGAAAAGGCTGCTGCCCTTGAAGAGGCTTCTGCTCCCTAGGAACAATGTAGCCACCCTGTGAGCTAACTTGAGGGGTATTCCCGGAAAACATATAAATATGCTCCATAGTCAAAGATTGGGTGGTAGACTCAAATAGGTCAGTTGACATAGTAGAAGCTTCATAGAAGGGAGATGCTCCTGAAAAAGTCCCAGAAAGCAACTAGTACCCAGCAGGAACAGAAGGACCACCATATAAAAAGTTTTCTGGTGAAGACGAAAACATGGATGACTCAGTAGACATGCTCTCAGAAGCCATGTTACTATACGTGTGTAAAGAGTAAAATGGGATTTAGTGTCGTGGATGTCCATAACTAGAAGAATGTAAAAAAGCGATGAATTGGAGATACCAAGGATCTGGTCGAAAAGGAGTGTAAGGCAAATCTAAAGGGTAGATTGGTTCACTATACCTTAAATCTAAATATTATTGATGAGAGGGAATTTCAATTTATTCTTCTTCGTCAGATATTTCTTCAATTCTAATAAGGCGAGGAGGAAGATCCTCAGTGATGAGAAGCTTTAATCTAGGTGAATCAGGACGACCAGGAGTCGGGGCTATAACATTTGAAGGTGACTCAGATGAAGTGGAATGAAACTCAGGTTCAGATATTTTAGGTTCAGTGAGCTATGTATCTGAAAAATCACCAGTGACAGATTCAACTGTAATTACTTCAAAAATTTATGGCTGATCTTGCTTTGTTTCAGTAATCTGAGGTTGATTAACTTTGAAATTAGGATGTATTATGATAGATGATTCTCCTTTCTCAGAAGACCCAGTTCCTGATGATTGAACCCTTTTAGTTTTTATTTTTTCCTATTGAATGGGTTTATATTCAGGGGGTTTCCCCTACATTCTACGTGAATGTATCGATAATTCAGCCACGATTAATTTATTTAACACACGAAATCAAAAAATTTCAAAAGAATCACACCTAAGGCTTCTAAAAGTAATAAAAAAAAATGAACACACGCTACATAATATAAGAATCAATCCACAAATAATCAGTATGTTTCCACAATAAAATCACTAGTTGGTGATGAAATCCAACCTCACAGAGATTAATGTGGAAAACTAGCAGTTCGAACAGTTCGTCTGACAACTTGCTTAATGAAACAGTCCGGTGAAAGTAACTCCACTATGACATATTGAAGTGAATACTACCCTCTGGAAAGTCCAAGTGAGTCTATTAAATGTATGCTCCAGGCACAGTGGGACCTTCCCTCCATTGTTACCTTGGGAAAATCCTAAATATTATATCCACTAAGGTTACCAACTGAGACAATTGAACCTGGGGGAATAGTCTATGGCCCGATATACATGCAAGGGAAAAGTATCAAATCCCAATCACCTTGAAATATCCTCAACATGGTAAATACGAGGTTTACTAACAAGTGATCCCAGGCTCATCAACAATGGTTAATCTTAGGTTTACCATTTGTACCACGTGCACATCTTCTATCTCTACTAATGAAGTAGGTACGATTACTCCACTGGGTTTGACATGACCTCCTGCTTGACTCTTTTAAGAAAAGATTCCTAGAGAAAAATTGCAACAAATGGGTTTTTCCCTACCGCAAAATGCTACTTTTTTATTTTATCTGCCTTTGAAAGTTAATTAATCCATATTCCAAAGCACTAATCCCGAGCTAGATTGGTGGAATGAGCCCTAGAAAATGTGAAAATATCTAGATCAATTTTATTAAGCGCAGTATTAATTTGGATGTTGTTTACGTAGAGGGGTATGGAAATGAAACTCAATGATGTTGTGACCCACTCAAAAAATTACTCTAAATGCATCAAAAATGAATATGCAATTCTTTGTTTTGATGAATTACTATTTAAGAGAAAGTAGAAGGATTTTTTGAACTCAAAGAAGTACAAATTTCCTAAAACATTCCATAAAAATTATTTTCATCAAGAAATCAATTTCAATTTGAAGCATAATCAATATCACTTTGTAATGAAAATATTTGTTGATTCAAAGACAAAATATACAATTTTATGAGCGAACAATCTTTAATTCTTCAAATAGAAAGCAACTAGAAAAACCCTAGAAAATGTAAAACTTTTCAAAAAATGAAAGCTCTTAACTAATAATCTAACTAACGATATCTATGAGTGTACTTTTATGATTTATTTCATCAAGCAAAATAAATCATTTTTTCACTTTAACAAGCAGAAAAAATTTCATAAAAGACTACTTTTTGAGACAAAGCACATTTCACTTATCTAGAAGTTTTCTTTTTGCAAATGAGCAAGAAACAATCACTCAAACAAGTAGCAGTAATAAGACACCTGGTAACTCTATAGGGAAATTCCATAAAATAGTGATATAGGTAGTGAATCTATTTTCCCAAACATATTAATTCATCAAACTAGGGAAAACCCTACCCGAAATTGCAAAAAGGATGATCTATGAAAAGGACTCTAAGGTAATTAGGAAGAGTTCACAAACAGAGTTTGAGAGTTGGTATAAGTTAGGTTGAACCTCTAGAAATTTGTTATCAGTCTCTAAGAGAGAAAATATTTATTTTTTCAAAAATTCTCAGGGGGTGCGCGGGTTGTCAATGAAAAAAAGTGCATATGTGCACTATATTAGAGTGAAAACTTGCATAGGTTTGCGCTCTGTTTATCACAGAAAACCGAACAGAGTAAGAAAATTTTAAAGAAATAAACAAAAGGCATTCTAATTTAGAGTATCTAAAAATTCATAAACCCAACAACACCCAAACATAGTCAAACTAGAAAAATCGGAGAGTTAAACCAAAAGAATAAAGAGAAAGCTAAGCTGGTCTACGAAACCAGAGATTCTGGGTTCGATCCCCAGTGGAGTCGCCAATTTGTTTTCTGGATAAATACCTCTTTCAGACAAGAGATATCTCCCTAGTATCCCAACATATAACTAGAAGCAAACAACCATCTGAATATCTATTTCCCTAAACTATTAGTATTCATATTATCAAAACATAGAAAATAGAAGGTAATGCTTCTACCTTTCAACGAGATATTTGATGTAGACCTTGCCTTTTGTCCCGAAGAAGCTCTTCAATGCTGAGAAGAACCTGCGATAAAAAACATGCAAAGAATCAAAATCATTTGTATTATATATTAATCCAAACACCAGTTTAACTCAATGATCAAGGAGATTAAGAATTGTAATTGTTTTAATGAATCTAAAAACAATAAAATGAGAAAATGTATCCATATGTATTATCAAGAATATAAAGAGAATTCTTACAATCTAAGCCTTGATGTCGTACACATTTCTCCTATATGGCTTAACAATCATGCTCCTTGGTTTTAAAAGCTTTCCTCTCTAGAATGACAAACATAGGTTTATCTTCAATGAACTCTTATGTGTACATATGTACAATATACCATTTAAAATCTACCCATAGCCCTAAAGTTTCAACTCAATTTATAGGAGAATTTGAGGAGCTTTCAGATCCATCAATAGAGGGATGAGATCCTATAATGAAGGGATTATGGTTCCTTCATCCAGGGGGATAAGTTCCATGATTGGAGGGATATACCTCAAATTGGTGCGACTAAAGAGGCTTTTAGTTAGAAGAATATGTGCCGAACTATGTTTCTAGAAGTTACTTTTCACTTTTAATTTCTTTCTAATGGGGTGCGTAGTTTTTATTGGAAAACATAGCACAGATGTCCGTAGGTAAGTTAAGAATATCAGCGCATGCGTAGGAAGTGACCACAAAAAGCGTGTAGGCAACCTTATAGAGTAGTTAAGAGTTTTTTTCTGGTTCCCAAGACTTGGTTAAGGAATATGATTGTTTTGACTTCTAAGGAAGCGTGAGTATGGATGGTGATAGATCCATATTCAAATTCAAATGTCATGGTGACAAAATGGCATGTAACAGTGGGTCAAGGAGCTTATTTTCCTTTATCAATGAGTGAGTGAGCCCTGTTGTGAGTTGATATGACACTTATTATAACACCACCTTGTATGTGACGAATAGTGGAAATTGATGAAGGATCCTATATGCACCAAGTACCCTTATAAATTTAAAATCTCCATGGGTAAACCAATCAAATACTTCAATTAATGACATCCTTTCTCTCTCAGACATAGAAGGTGGCTCAATCTCAAAGAGATTTTGATATACCATTAAGATAAATTTATTTATGATTTGGGTGTACTTTCCTATATACTTTGTTTCCAAAAAGTGCTTGCAATAAATGTGTACAGGTAGGATATCATAGGGAAAGTCCATCTCTACCCTAATGCTTTGAATTATAATTTAGCACATATGCCATCTAGCAAGTAGGAAACCATCTAAAATTTTGGTTGTTCCCCTTCTTTCGGTTGTCTCAATATCCTGACATTTGACTTGATGTAAGATGCTAGGAGATCGACCCAATTGAAAATGGTTCCTTGTGTGGCACATGTATGTATCATGAGAACCCAAATCTCCTCAAAAAATTATGTGTCCTCTCTCCGATATATTCTACAACACATTTCCATCAGCAACTGGTATGCTCTCCTGAGCACTTTAGTCTTGTAGATTCCATCACTTTTTTGCCTGGATTTTCTAGGTTCTTGCCACCATGTGTTTAGAATATCCTTAGTTGGTGTCTTGAATTTTCAATACCACTGTGGATTGAGATTGAATCTCATGAGGCCGAGACATCTTATAATATTCTGCAATGTCCTATGGGGTGTATGATGCCGATGGTGTACCTTATATTCTCTTGACTATCATGTTGTCATCATCAATACATTGCAATATCCATTCAATGGTTTCTGCACATGGAAAAACAAACAGATGTGCAACTAGTTTGTGAAACCATGACTTCTTAATATAAATGTACACATCACAATCCTCTTCATCTTTAGGAGTATTTTCCCAGAGAACGCTTGGTATATTACTAGCCATGTTAAAGGCGTTGAGTTTTCCACATAACACGTAATGTCCTTGTAAGTATGCACTCTAACTCTTTTATTTTTAACCACTCCTTCAACACTGCTTTCTACTATATTTTTTCCAAGCCTTCTTCTTTTCATTGGTGCCATATATCTCGTAGATGATGATATTTTGAATCACTTGAGATCAACAATTCCTAACATTTAAAATATATTCATGGAAACTTACAATGTTAGGGGAAAAAAGTATTCATTGTTTTGGCAAGTGACACAACTTACAAATAGATAGTGTGTTGGAATTTAGTTGCAGATTGTAAAGGTGGATTTCAATTGGCTTAGTTGTAGACTTAAGAGGTAGATTGCGATAAAAGGAAATTTATCTAAGTGTAATGCTTAACACATTTGGAAAAGGAAAATTGCGCTTTAGAGCTATCATGAGAAAGAGTTATAGTATGCAATAGAGGGGCAAGTGCGGACGCATGTTACATAGATGCAACTTGCAAAGGTGGGTTGTGATTATGGGAATCAATAGTCATGCTTGGCACATTCAAAACTTGTAGAAGCAATATGCGATAAGGCAAGGCCGATAGTTAGTGGTGGCGGGAAAATTAGTTATATAGAGGGGAGGCCTATTGCCCTATATTCTATTGATGTGATAAGGAGAAGAAGCATTTACATCGATGGATATAAAAATTGACTAAGTATGGAATGAGGGTAGGATTTGGAATCAAGGGAATGAAGAAGGGTGTAAAGGAAGGGCTTACACACACACACACACACAAACACAGATATATAATGTTAAGTGGAATATGAAATGTTAGCGAGGTGAAACATTACAGGGGAAAAAAATGACAAAGGAAAAAAAAAGACAAAATTGCAAACTAAAATGGGAGAATGTGTTAACTTACTAGGATCTAAACGTTATTGTCGCAATCACAAGTTATAGGGGAATTTTGAAACCCCAAGAGGATCTTTGCATTGTATACTCGAGAACTCATAGAAAATGAGGCGGTACAAATAAAATTGGGGGGTGTGTCCCTTTAAATAGGTTTTGGGCCACACATGCGAGGATAAGGCACAATAAATGCACTCTCGCATGAAGAATCGCAAAGAGCGGTAAGTCAATGCAATGAATTGTGATAGTCATAAAATGAAATGATAGACTGTGATAACGTGATTTAGGCTACGAAGATGCCTCATTATCATGGATCTGGAATGCATAGTTGAAATGAGATTAGTTGCAAAATTGAGAAGGTAAGCTATGATGATCCCTTAGGAATATTTTGATAATTGAATTATTTTTAGATAAATCACAAGCTAAATAAACTTATAAGAATCATGAAAATTTCTCCTTTGGAAATTTCAAGATAGGGGGACTCCAAATTTTGAGAATGTTGAAAATTGGTGTTGTTGCAGCGGCTACAACAGGACACAAAGATGGGATTTCTAGACCCATTCAATTTTGATCAACTCAATGCATTACTTTTTCCGGTTAAAGATGTCATCCATCCAAAGAGTTTGATTTTAGTTACATATCGCAATAAATATGTGCTTACAAGCTCACAGATAATGGATTCATCCATTTACACGATGAAAGGCCTCAGTCCAGAACACTCACAAGAACTCTTTTGCTTGCACGCTTTTGGTCAGCCTCATCTTGTAGTAGGATTTGTGGAAGTGGTTGAAATATTTTTGGATGCCTGCAATGTATTGTCGTTATCTATGAAAGTGCTCGGGGAACTTCTTCGTGGAAAATATGACCTAGATTATTGGAATGAACAATTGCAAAAGACTTCCAAAATACTTCACAGCGATATATAAAGAACACTTAAGATTAATTATGATGCTCTGGAGGAAGAGGAGAAAAATATATTATTAGATATTTCTTGTTTCTTCATACGGGAAGATAAGGACATTGCCATAACAATATGGAACAAATCTGGCTGGTTCAGATGACTGGGTTTTGGAATCTAGAAAACAGGTGCTTGGTGGAGGTGGACAACAAAAACTGCCTGAGAATGCATGACCACATTAGAGATGTGGCTAAGGATTCAAAATATCCACGTTGAATTTGGAAACTGATAGAGGACAATCTTTATAATGTGTCTGAACAATCTTCTATGAGTATTTTGAAGCTTTCGACCGAATTTATAAATAATGTTGTGTTATCCTTATTTTGAAGTTTTGAATTCTTAAAACCCTCCCATATTGTCAATCTTGTTTCTGATAACCCTGGGTGAACAATTCAGGTGTGCAGAATTAGCATGGCTCATGGAAATGTCCCTGACCAATCTATCAAAAATCTGTTGGGCAGTCGCAACCTCAGTAAGTTGGAGATTCTTAGGGCTGAAGGTGATTTTTTTGAATGTTGGAGAATTAATATCAACCACCGCGTTAAATTTTTCTGACAACAACCATACCTCAATAAATGTTTTTCAGGTTGCAGATT
This sequence comes from Pinus albicaulis, assembly GCA_034641835.2. Lineage (NCBI taxonomy): Eukaryota > Viridiplantae > Streptophyta > Pinopsida > Pinales > Pinaceae > Pinus > Pinus albicaulis. The sequence continues at coordinate 28,379 of JAXQQM020086294.1, forward strand.
GAGTTTGTAGAGAAGGACATCACACAAATAAAGTTATGAACATAAGAAAAATTACCCGTTCTGCAAAAAATTAAACTATTAAAGTCAAACAGAAATTTAAAGCATGGTTATTGAAATCATATGGGGAAACATTTAATCCACAAGTGTTATTTACCTCAGGAAACCTCTGTAAAGTTCAGAAAGTCATTTTTTCCCATCCTGTGTATTAAATTTTTTCTGTCATGAATTAATGTCTTAGATATATATGTTTTGAATTAACAAGCATAGAGTATAAGTATGTAATGTGATAGATGTAAGTCTGGAAAGACAAGGAGGAGGAAATCGTGGAGCAAATTTTGGTGGGTGAGTGAAAACAACACTTACAAGTTTTACTGTGTTACTCTGCAACCCCAGGTGAATGTAAATCTCAGCAATAAGTCTTGTTTTACTGCAACAACTCTGATTTATCATGAGTAAAATTATTTGATTATATTTTCTCGACTATAGTAGCGATTTTAATCTCTGAAACTTTGTATTAAAAGGAATACCTTCATGATTTGTTTTCTAGAACTGGGTTGTCTTGTTTAAAGACATTTCCGCAACTCTGTGTGAACTCTGTGTGTTGAGGAAAAGATTTTTTTTTTTTAACATGGTATTGAAGCGGGTTTAAACCTTCATTAATGCAAGTGTTTTTACTGAGGAGTTAAAAAGTGTTCTGAATTTTTTTTTGTAGCAATGAGAAAATTTTTACACCGTGAGAAATTTTTTTACACATAGAAAATGGCAGCAACAAGCACAAGCTTGACTAATCCACAAATACCTCGGTTTAATGGAAAAAATTACTACTATTGGGCTATAACAATGAAGGCTCTGTTTTCTTCACAAAACATTTGGGAATTGGTGGAGAATGGTTTCCAAGAACCAAAAAATGCAGTAGAAAAGGATGTGTTGAGAGATAACATGAAGAAGGATTTTGATGCCCTCTTCTACATTACTAGATTGGAGGTTTCCATGGTGTAGTTTTTTCAGATGTAAAACTTAGAATATCCACAGTTCATGAAAGTATCTTTCCAAGGGTTGTAGCAGCAATGAAGTCCAAGCAAGCATGGGATACCCTCCAAACAACCTACCAAGGCATGGCAAAGGTGAAGACAACAAAACTACAAATGTTGAGAAGAGATTTTGAGACAATTTGTATGAAAGAGTCTGAGAATGTAGACTCATTTTTTACACATTTAATTGGGTTGGTTACCCAAATAAAGTCACATGGCGAAACACTTGAGGAAAGGAGAATAGTTGAGAAAATTTTGAGAAGTCTTCCAGTAATATTTGATGCCATAGTTGTCACAATATAAGAGACAAAGGATCTCTCACAATTTTCAGTGCATGAGCTTCATGCATCACTGATTTCTCATGAACATAGATTGAACAGAGGAACAAAATCCTCATTGGAGCATGCCTTCAAGACACAATTTTAAATTGGTCAAGGTAGAGGTAGAGGAAGATCAAATTATAGAGGAAGAGGAAGAATCTCACACAAAGGTGGAAGACGCAGCTCTTCAAGCTCAAGTGGAAGGGGCATAAATCAAAATCCAAGACAAGGCTCAAGCCAAAATCAAGCAAAAGGTCAAAGGTATGATAAATATCAAATTCAATGGTATGGTCTTTATGCAAATGAATGTAGAAAGAATCAATATGACATACGTAACAAACCAAGTGAAATTTTTATAAAGGAAAATCTAAACCATGATAGCATGTTTTTAGCTTGTAATGTAGCACAAGAAAAATAAGGAGATGTATGGTTTCTAGATTTAGGGTATAGCAACCACATGACAGGGAACATAGAAATGTTTTCCAATTTAGATGAGAGTGTAAAATCTGAAGTGACATTAGGGACTGATAACAAAGTCTCTGTAATTGGAAAAGGAAGAGTTGACATTATTACCAAGAAGGGAGAGAAGAAGTTCATGTCATATGTTTACTTTGTCCCTGGTTTTAAGCATAACCTCATAAGAATTGGACAACTCATGCAAAAGGGCTACAATGTATTTTTCAAAAATGATATATGTACAATTTTGGATAAGTCTCCAACCAGACAAATGATTGCAAAAGTTCATATGACAAACAATAGAATGTTTCCTCTCAATCTAAAATCAGATTTGAAGGAAGAAGGTGCTCAAGCACAACTATCAATGAATTCACAAGAGAATGAAAGAAAAATTTCAGCTTTCACACAAGAAACTTTCAAGCAGAAATTAAAGATGAAAATTGGTTATGGCATTTGATATTTGACCATCTCAACTTTGGAGGTTTGAATTTGTTGCATAGGAAATGCATGGTGAAGGGACGCCACTCATAGAAAAATAGGATAGCCTATGTGAAGGATGCATCTTGGGAAAACAACACAGAGAATCATTTCCAGCAGGAAATTCAATAGGGGAAAAGGCACCTTTGGAGATTGTCCATTCAGATTTATGTGGACCAATGCAAACACCATCAATTGGTGGTAGCCATTATATTTTGACCTTCATAGATGACTACACAAGGAAGACATGGGTCTACTTCTTAAAACAGAAAAGTGAAGTGTTTGACCGCTTATTCCACTACAAAGCTCTTGTTGAGAAGAAAAGTGGACACTGCATCAAAATGTTGAGGACTGACAGAGGTGGCGAATATATCCCAAATGACTTCCTACGTTTTTGTAGGGAGCATGGAATTCACAAGAAATTTACAACAAGCTATACACCTCAGCAAAATGGTGTCACAGAAAGGAAGAATAGGACCATTATGGAAATGGCAAGGAGTATGTTGAAGGCAAAGCATTTTCCAAATGATTATTGGGCTGAAGTCGTCGCTTGTGAAACATATATCATTAACATGTGTCTAACCAAAATTGTAATGAACATAGTTCCTAAAGAGGCATGGATTGGAAGAAAGCAATATGTCACTCACATGAGAGTGTTTGGGTGTGTGGCATATGCACATCTCCCAGATGAGTTGAGGAAGAAGTTGGACAACAAGGGGGAGAAATGTATATTTTTTGGATATAGTGATGAATCCAAGGCATACAAGCTCTACAATCCATCAACCAAGAAGGTAACAATCAACAGAGATGTTCAGTTCATAGAAGAGGAAGCATGGAATGGAAGTTTAGAGAAGACAATCAATGTGAAGACATGTATGTCACATGAAAACAAAGAGGAATTGACCACAACAAGAAATTCCTCAACGATGACTCCTCCTCCACCTACACAAGCTCAACAAATCAGTCAACATATGACACCGTAAACAAATAATAGGACAACGTTTCGCAACCAAGAAAGTGCTTCTCCAAGCACACCACGAATATCCACAACTCCATCTACTTCAAGTACAACACCAAGCCCATCTTCAACAAAAATAAGAAGACCAAAATTCAGAAAGTTAAATGAAATTTATGAGCAAGATGAAGTTGATAGCAATGCTAGTCTTAATTCTTTATTTGCATTATTTTTTCATGTAGATGACCCATTACACTTTGAAGATGCATTCTAAGAAGAGAAATGGGTTGTGGCAATGAATGAAGAGATAATAGCAATAGAAAAGAACGATACATGGGGGTTAGTGAACCTTTCGCAAAGAAAATAAGTCATTGGAGTGAAGAGGGTTTATAAGACCAAGAGAAACATTGAAGGCAAGATTGAAAGGCATAAAGCAAGGCTAGTTGTCAAAGGATATAAGAAGTGACATGGAAGAGAGTATGTGGAAACATTTGCGCCAATCGCGAGGATGGAGATAGTGCGTACAGTGTCGTCGATTGCCACGCAACAGAAATGGAAAGTCTATCAAATGGACGTAAATCAACGTTCTTAAATGGAGTGCTGAAAGAGGAGGTATATGTTGCGCAACCTCCTGGTTATGAGATAGAAGGTCGAGAAGAAAGGGTTTATAGGTTGCGGAAATCTCTCTATGGGCTAAAGCAAGCATCACGTGCATGGTATAGCAGGATATATGCTTACTTGATGGACAAGGGGTTCGACAAATGTGACGGTGAACGTACTCTCTACATCAAAGAAAGTGACGGTAAGCTTCTTATTATCGTTTTATATGTAGATGATTTGATTTTTACAGGGAGTGATGAATTCCTCATCGTTGATTTCAAAGCAGTCATGAAAAGTGAGTTTGAAATGACTGACTTGGAGTTGTTAAGATATTTTTTGGGCATAGAAGTGAAGCAAACAGAAAATGGCATTTTTATCTCTCAAGAAAAGTATGTTGCAGACATTTTAGAGAGGTTCAATATGCAGAACAACAAGCCAACACTCACTCCAACTTTCATGGGGTTGAAGTTGAGTAAGGAAGATTGCAGCAGCAATGTCAATATGAAATTATACAAAATTATGTTGGACAACCTAATGTATTTGACCACAACTAGGTCTGATATAATGTATACAGTGATTTTGGTGTCGAGGTTCATGTAGACACCCAAGGATATAGATTAGCAAGCAAGGAAAATAATTTTAAAGTATATCAATGGGACAAAAGAGTATGATGTTTTGTACTCCGCAAGAGATGATTTAAGGCTGGTTGGTTACACTAATAGTGATTGGGCAGAAAGTGTTGAAGACAAAAGGAGCACGTTAGGATATGTTTTTCATTTGGGTTCGGGAGCCATTTCATGGGATTCCAAGAAGCAGCCAATAATATCATTGTCAACAACAGAAGCTGAATATGTCGCTACAACAACATTAGCGTGTCAAGCAGTTTGGATGAGAAGGATGTTGCGGGATTTATGTCATGAACAAAATGGAGCAACAACTATTTTTTGTGACAACAGTTCAACAATTTCAATATCTAAAATTTTGTCTTTCATGAGAGGACAAAGCACATTGATGCTAAATGTCATTTCATAAGAGAATTAGTTAACAATGGTGAGATTGTGTTGCAACATTGCAGGTTAGAAGAACAATTTGCAGACATCTTCACAAAAACATTGGCACATGAAAATTTTGTTTATCTCAGAGGTTGTTTGGGAATGGTCAATGGCGGCAATTGCGATTAATGGGGAGTGTTGAAGAATTAATCTCAACCACTACGTTAAATTTTTCTAACAACATCCATACATCAGTAAATGTTTTGCAGGTTGCAAATTGAGTTTGCAGATAAGGACATCGCATAAATGAAGTTATGAACGTAAGAACAATTACCCATTCCACAACAAATTAAACTATTAAATTCAAGTAGAAATTTAAAGCATGGTTATTAAAAGCGTATGGGAAAACATTTAATCCGCAAGTGTTATTTACCTCACACAACCTCTGTCAAGTTCAGCAAGTCATTTTTGCCCATTTTTTCCCATCCTCTATAAAGTTGCTTTAGGTTTTATTCCCTTTCACCCTCTTGGCTCTTTTCCCAACTAAGATTATTTATCTCTAGTGGGAGGAATTATTGTTTGTTAAATGAAACTCTCATTTAGCACTTTTTCCTTTTTTCTAATTTTATGGTTGACCATTAAAATTTTTTTTAATTAAATTTATAAAGATAAATGTTTATGTTTATCACTTATTCATACCTAGACATTCAATATGGCCCACCATTTGTCAAATCATTTAGTAAAAGTAAATTAAAATATTTATTATTTACTGAGAGTATTACATGCATGAATCACCATTTGTCAAATTATTTAGTAAAAGTAAATTAAAATATTTATTATTTACTGAGAGTATTACATGCATGAATAAACATAAATACATTATTTTTTGATTATTTTTTTTTCTAAATTATATATTTTATATATTTTTTTAAATATAAGATTTTTTTATAAACTATTAGTTAATTTAAAAAATAGTTAAGAATATTTTAATAAACCATTGGTTAATTTAAAACACAAATAATTTTTGAATAATATTTTATAAAAAACATTACATGTGAGATTGGTTTAATATTTTATAAAATAAATTATGTATGAGATTGGTTTATTAATTTATTTCATATTATTAATTCATTTTCTTTATATTAAAGAAAAATAATATATATATATATATATATATATATATATATATATATATATATATATATATATATATATATATATATATATATATTATGTTTGTAATAAATTTAATTATTATATTTAAAATAGATATAAAAATTAGTTAATATATATTTAAATAAATTTATACTTTTGATATACTTATAAAAGATTAATGGTTAAAAAGATGTATTTTATCTTATAAGTTCAAGGTTTAAATTTAAAAAGTAGTAATAACGATATTGTATTATACACTGTTGTCATATATTGGTTTGCATGACTTATTTTAATGTTCTAAGTATTATATTATGTTGTCATATATAATTTTGATGTAACCTTGACGAAATATTGGAGGTTCTCTTTAGTTGACCTGATTTATGACGCATGGTAAACCATGGTAGCCAATACATCTACATTGGAGAGACTTTGATTGAAAGTAAGATGTACATGGAACTACACCATCTACCTCTGCCTCTGCCTCCCTCCCTTGTACTTTATATAATTATGCTTCTCATGTTCTCGTCTACTATCTCAAAAGGTAATCTCCCGTGTGCTTGTTATAGGATGTTATGCGGCCCCTTATGCTCGAGTAGCGTACCATTTAGATTTTGTTTATAAGCTAAAAGATCTTTTGCAATGAAATTCAATCTCTCTGGACCATAGCACTTGCTGGGATGTTATCGTTATACAAGAATTAGTTGTAATAGTGGTTTTGATCACAATTGGGGATGTTCCGAGTTTCTTAGAGTTTACATCTGGGAACCTCGTTGGATAAGGAAATTTATGAAAAAGCAAGGAGTGAAGGGACTTCGCCCAGTTTTATGGTTGGCAATATTAGCGCCATTTCCAACCTTAAGAAAGAGGAAACAGCTAACTGCACTTGCTAAGGTCTTTTACTGTAAAGCTTTCATGCTAAGCTCAATGCCACACTCACTTTCCATGACCCACCTGATACCTTTCTCCACTTCATCCTTCCCACGTCACCTCTTGCAAAGACATAAATTGTTAGATCCATAGAAAATTCAATACAATATGTGTCTTATTTTGATTCGAATTCAATAGATGACAAAAGCGTGAGCTTCACTCTCCCCTTAAAAAAACACCTTCAGTGTAATTAGGGTTTAATTTTTTTTTAAGTTTTTTTTGTTTTTTTTTTAAATGTACAAACTAAACTAACTAACAATGTGCACTTAAATAGATTTATTGGGTGGCCATTACTGGACGATAAGGCAACTATAAAAATAATAAGCATGTTGAATAATATGGATAGTGTAAGGAAAGATATCTAATATGAGGGATATTGATTGTGTTGGAGAATAAGGGTAATGTAGATTAAGGCTTGATTCTTCTTCTTGATAATTACTTGTAAATATTATGTCTTCTTATGTATTTTTTCATCAAGCAATTATACAAATATTCAAAATATAAAGGTCACAATGAGACAAAGGGCACTAGAAATTAGGCTAGAGGCCATGACAAAACCCACAAGGAGAAAACCCAATGATATTTCTCTTATAGATTCAGATCAAAATGAGAGATATCCAAGCCAAGACCAAGAACAAAGAACCACAAAGATACCAACTCAAAGCCTCCTCAAAATCTCCTCCAATAGTCAAATTCAATGCTCGTCAAAGTTCTTTAATTCTGGTTAAAATCAAATTTTTGGCCCTACAACAGAGGCTAAATTTCAACCCTGCAATACCCAAGAAAATGCCTCTGAAATTTCACATGTGCGAGCTGTAGTAGGGCATAAGTACTTCGGTTTATTCTTCTTATTTTAATTCCTTCTCTCTTCTTTGACTTTAACCTTTTTTCTTTTTGTTTAGGTGCAAAAGATACTTGGTGATGTTATTAATGAATTATCTTTCCAAGAAGTGGAACTGTCTATTATATATAACTATCCAAGAGGGTCAAATAGGTAACACTAGGTCGACTTGTCCAAGGAGGGCTAACTTGGTCATCTTGTGGGTTTATGACTCAACAATAAAATTCAAATTCTTTTTCTTTCAAATGTTCAAATGGGACTTTGAATCAAACACATTTTCTTTTCCTTTTTTGACTCTAAGCACGAAGAACTTGCTTTGACAAAAATATAATAAATGTAATAAATACATCCATGATAAATTTACATTATGAAGACCAAAATTAGTTACAAGTAATTATAAAAGGGAGACTACACCATGGAATATATATATATATATATATATATATATATACACTTTAAAATAAGTATAGAAATAATATTACTAATAACAATACATTCCACTCATTAAAAAAACAACATTTGCAACATAAACACGCCCAAAGAGAAGGAATTTAATTAGTGTGTTGTGTCATGTTTTCAAGGTTCAAATTTATTCAACAACATTTTGAAGAAGAAATGTGTCATGGATATTCCTTTTATTTATGGTTTCCTAACTTATTTTAATTAATTTTCTTATTTTGTGCTTCTTTTTTACCTATAATTATTTCTACATTAGAGGATAAAAGACACTAAAAGAGAAACATTGTGCTATAAGCAACCCCAAGTATGTGTAACTTGAACCTTTACAATAAACCATTAATTACATGTTATTTTTTAAGATGTTATTGGCAACGCTTTCTACCATTGTGTACATAATTATATTTTTCAAAACATAGAAGAAGAGACATTAGTGATCCCTTCCCGTCGTAACATAGAATGATAATTGGTTGGGCAAGCAACAAAGAATATACACTTGATTAGTCCATGGATTCTATATTATTTGTTTGGAGAATTGGAATTCATTGGTTTCTTTATGAACTTGATTACAAATATGTCCGTCAAGGAATGAAATGTTATGAATGTTAGGATATTATTCACTATAAGTAGTATGTGTGTATTTGCCTTGGATAAGCCATTGATTTGTTTTGCATCACACTCTCTTTCACTCCATCCAAAACTATGCACATGTATTTATCCTCTTGATTTAATTTTATTGTTTCAAAGCTTTCTTTTCTTACAAGAGACACCATAATTTCACAAACTCAAGCTAAATACCCTAAACATAAAACTCAAGAGAATCAAACATGAGCATGTTATGTTAGTATTACATGTTAAACTAAATTATCTACACTTTGTTGATTTGTTACATATAACTCAATACTTCATTGAAGGATAAGCAAAATTGTTAGATAATTTAGACTACTCTCATAGATAAGTACGAGTCTATCACCACTCTCCAATGTATTGTATTTTTCCCTTCATATAATCCATTCATTTACATGCATATAGTCATAAGAGGGAGTTAGAAATAGTGTAAGTGTCACAATGAAAGAAATAATAAAAGAAATCACAAATATATATACAAAAGACTAACAAACATGAAGAACATAATAATTTTTAAGACTAACAAATTCATAGATTAGATAAGAAATTCATGTGACAAATAAATTTCCCAATGTTTAAGTTTGATAAATGAAATCATTAGGATACTCTGCATAACAATGAAATAATCTTAGGACTTGGCACACAAATTACCTTCCTATAAACTATTTAATTTTATCAAAATAGTTATTATTTTAAAAATACAAAAATGTTAATATAAGAATTGTTAACCGTAAATGAATAAATATAAAATTGCATTAAAAATAAAAAAGATATAAATCAACTCCATATTGTATTAAATTATATATGTATGAATATTTTTAAAAAATGACTAATTTATATTCATCTTATATTTCTTAATAGATAATTTTTTCATAAATTTGATCTTTATAAATATTTCATAAATATAAAATTTTAATTAAATCAATCACTTTAAAAGTGTTTTTTTAATATTATTAATTAATTATGGTTTTAATTTTTTTTTTTAATATTATTTATTTAATATTCAATTTTTAGATTATTAATTATTATTAATTTTAATTTTACATCTCATTATTACTTTATATTGTGTTCTCTTTTCGCCAGATGCGGCTGACTGATCGAATTAATGGGCCTCCGGCACCCACGCAGCTCCCAAGGCTGTTTGCGTGCCCTGCCCACATGGCCTCGCGTGTTCACAATCCTAGCGACATTAATACGCCTTGGAAGAATCACAATGGTATTAACTGCTCCTTCATTCTCAGGCTTATGGCGATGTTTTTGGCATTTGCTTTCATGATGGAAGAGGGGCAGAGAGACGGAAGCCATACGAGAACTCTGCTCCCGCTAAGAAGCGCATGCCCTCCTGGCGCGGCAATCTCCAGCTGCAAGACGAATACGGGGCGTCGTTGCAGTGTATGGGCCTGTCTGGAAACGGTGCCGGGCGTTCACTTCTCCAATGGCCCTTGCTGCGGAGCTTGTGCCTCTTCTGGTTATTCAAGCGCCACCTTCACAGGTACTCCGTCTTTCTCCAATCTCAATTTGAATTCTCAGAATCTGAGACCCGTTGGCAATTGCACTTTCAGCTCTTCTGGTTTCCTGCATAGGCAGAGCCACCCTGGTTGTGTCCTCGCTCTATCCCCTTCTCCTGATCCCCCTTCTGGCGAGCCTCGTTTGCGTCATTTGTTGTTAGCCATGCCCCGCCTTCGTCAAAGAATGAGGCCTCGTCGTGGGGTGAGTCGGGGGCACATCTCAGACACTTCTCCTCTGCCCCTCTCTGAAATCAGCACCTCCTCGGATGGAGATGACCACACTCCCCCGCTATCTTCGCGTGGTGGAAGACGTAGAGGCAGGGGTAGGGGTAGCCTTGTTGGCAGAGGGCGTGGACGGACGCAATTCATCAGAGATGCTTCTGACAATCCTGTTGCTCACTCTGAGCCTCCCGGTCTTTCCTCTCCTCCGAATATTCCTACTCCTCCCTGTCAACCTCTTCCCTCAGCAGCTTTCGCCTATCCCGGTCAGCCCTCTCCTCCAATCAACAGGGTACGTGGCTCCACCATCCGGCAGACCACTCAGAATGCGGAACTTCGCTTCCACTGTACTTCTTTTGACTCCATCATCACTGCCCTCATCACTGTATCTCTTCGTGAGGAAATTCCCCCTTCTGCTGGCCCCCCCCCTACTCTTGACCCTCGCTCCATTCCTGCTCCTCACGCAGAAGCCAGCACTGAAGCTCAGCACCAGAACTTGAATTCTGATAGTCAGGGAGGAAAGGAAGACAGCAGCACAGGAAATGAATATGCTTGCAGGGTGGAAGAGGAACCGCTGTCTTCTGAGGACAAGAGCTGACTCCATGGGTTCAATTACAGCTGGTTTTATCATGATTTACTGTTTTAGTTGCCCACCTGTTGGGCATAATGATGTCTCTTGCTTTGTTTTTAAAGTTATTTACATGTTTTGTATAAGTCTCTGGCCGGTTTCCCTTCTATGGGAGGCCCAACTACTGATGTTTAATGGGTCGGTTTCCCACTCTGGGCGGCCCCGACTTCTTAAGGACAGCGTAGTCAATCAACCCAGACTGTCTGGCTCTCACAGCAGCAGTCCTGGCAGTTTTGTATCAGTATTTTCATAATTAATAGAATTAGTCCTATTTAGAAAAAAAAAAATATTGTGTTCTCTTTTCTTAAAAAATATGTATTTTTTTCATGGATAATAAAGCTTAATTTATTGTGGATTTTTTTTTTTTTTTTGCTACTGCGATGCCCTAGCTACTGCTCTTATGCTGTTGTTGTGCACATGGCCCCTCTGGAGTCCTCCCCGGAGGTGGCCTCTCCTCTGGATCAAGCCCAGGAAATTTCAGCCTTGATCAACTCCTTAGCTCCTCCTCCCCCCAAGCCGACAATCTCTAAATTTGTAAAGAAGCTTGATGGAATTCAGGAGGTCGCCCTTCCTCCTTCTATTTCGTGCATGGTTTCCCTCTCTCTAGCCGAGAAGGGTCTCATAGGTAAATTTACCAGATTATGGCCCTCTCCGAAGACTGTTCAAAAATGGGTTGAGTGTAATTGGTAAGACAAAATCAATGGCAAAATCTCTATTCGGTTCTACGATAGAGGCTACTTTACTTTCCATTTTGAAATGAAAGAGGACAAGGATCTGATCTTCAGGAACATACCTTACTTTATGGACACCAGAGGTCTATATCTCAACAAATGGACGTCGGACTTTGACCCTGACCTCGATGTGCTAAGCATCGTCCCAGTGTGGGTGTGCCTTCCTCACCTTCCCTTGCACTGCTGGGGGGATGATTATATTCATGCTATTGGAAGCACTGTAGGCAAGTTCATAGATCAGAGCGAACCAAAAGACAATATGCAAGCCTGCAATAGGATCTGTGTCGAGGTGGATCTGGGTAAAGGCCTCCGTGAGGCGATCAAGCTAAAAGTAGACGAACGGACACACATCCAGCAACTTGACTACGAGCAAATCCCATTTAAATGCAAGGTATGTCACGAATATGGCCATTTTGCTAACATATTTCAAAAATTATTGATATTGAAAGCCCGGAGTTAGACACGCAATTGGAAGCTGTCAAAAAATGAAGACCTCTTCTAACTCTAAAGGCACCTTCATCTCTGCGCCCCCTCCCAAATCTAACCCCTTCCTCCCCACCTCCTCCTCTTCAAAACTTCCAGACTCTTCCCATCATCTTTTTGATCCCCCTATTCCTCCCTCCAATGCCTCTCTAGCCTCCTAAAATCCCTTCTCTTCCCTTGCCCCTAGCAAAGATTATCCTCCTCTTCTTTCTATTCCCTCTCAGGTTGCCTCTCCTTGCCCCTCCCCCACCAATCCTGATCCCCCATCCTCCTCTTCTGACCCCTCCTCAGCTTGAATCACAAGGAACTCAGTGAAAGAACATGGTGAAACTCTATAAAATTGAAATAAAATGGGCTCTGGAAGGAAATCATCAAAGCAACATAGAGATGAAACTTCTCAAAAGGATATAGCCCTTAGAACTCAGAATCCCATTGAAACCTATATCTTAGGGAAAAATAGTAAAGACTCAAGACAAAAGGAGCAAGGAGGGAAGGCATGATCTCACTCTGCTTTTCTGAAATGATGAAAGCCCTTTCATGGAACTGCATGGGTTTAGGGCACCCCTCTAAAACTTTAGCCCTAAGAGATCTAATAAACCAGGAAAAGATGTACATTATTCTTCTGTAGGAAACTATGTAGGGAGATCTTGACATGGAATTAATAATAGATAGAATGAAGAATCATGCGGGTACCCAAACTGAATCTAGGGGTGCCTCAGGTGGACTGGCCACCATTTGAAATCAAAGCATTTAGAAACAAAAGAAATCAACAAAAATGCAGAACTGGATTAAAGTGGTGCTGCAGAACACTAAAGAGAGAAATGAAAAAATCATAAACAATGTATATGGTCCAAATAATTATAGGGATAAAGAGATCTACTGGAGCACTCTTAAAATAGACATAGATAATGAAGACAATAGCAACATCATCATCGGAGGTGACTTTAACTTAATCCTCCACGCAAATGAAAAAAGGGGTGGTTGTTTTAACTCAGATCCCTCTAGAAATCAAATAGAAAACATCATGAAAGATCATGATCTGGTCGATATTGTCCCAAAAAATTGTAGATACACATGGAGCAATCGAAGGATAGGAAAAGGGAATATCATGGAGCATCTTGACAGATTTCTTGTTGATGTCCCTCTCCTTTCCTTGTATTCCATCGCCTCTTCCAACGTTCTCTCCTTCTCAACCTCTGATCACTTTCCCATCACCCTCTCTCTCAGTGATCATCACTCTCTCAGCCCCATCCCTTTTAAATATAGTCCCCTTTGGAACGATATTCTGGAAGCAAGACAATTGGTTCATAATATTTGGTTGTAGCACATAGAGGGATCCCCTTCTTTCATTTGGGAAACCAAACTAAAGAAGACCAAAATGACCTTAAATGATTGGGCCAAACTGCACTATAAGGAACCGAACAAGATCAAAGCTGAAATCAAATCTAAGCTGGAGGCTATCCATAGCAACATTGACTCCCAAGGGGATAATCAAGAAAAATCCAAGCATGAAGAAGATCTTTATTGGAAATTATACAGAGTCAATATGAAAGAAGAGGAGAAGTGGATAATCAAATCTAGGAATTTGTGGCTTCAAGAAGGTGACAAGAACACCTTCTTCTTTCACAAACAAGCCACTGTTCGCAAGTCTAGAAATAACATCTCCTCTATCATAGACACTGAAGGTAAAATTCAGATAGATCAAGAGCTCATCAAAGTTGCTGCCTCTGCGCATTATAGAGACCTGCTAATTGAAACAAAAGATCCAGAAGACTACTCTGATCTCTTAAGATATCTACCAAATATGATCACAGAGGATATGAACAATGCTTTAAACAAAGAGATAGATGAGGTAGAAATTCAGTGCGCAATTTGGTCCTTGCATCCTGATAAAGCACTGGGTCCAGACGGCTTCTCTATCAGTTTTTACATGACTTACTGGGATTTAATAAAAAAGGATTTGGTCAAAATGATACAATGGGCTCAAAGAAAGAATAAAATTAGGGGTTACACCAATTCAACCTTCCTCGCCCTTATCCCTAAAGAAAATCGCCCCTCCTCCTTCTCTAGGTTCAGACCGATCTCCCTCTGCAACGCCTCTTATAAGCTTATTACCAAAATCCTTGCCATGCGCCTCAAGCCCTTCCTCCACAACCTCATCTCGGAAAATCAAAGAGGCTTCATCTCCCAAAGGCAAATTTCTGACTCGATCCTCCTTGTTCAAGAAGCTATCCACTCTAGTATGACCCGCAAAGAGAAAGGTTTTATCCTCAAGCTCGAATTAGCCAATGCCTTTGATAGGGTCATACACTCCTTTCTTCTTTCTGTCCTTCAGAAAATGGGCTTCGATACAAATTTCATCGCCCTCATCAATTCTCGTATCTCAAACCCTTGGATCTCTCCCCTCATTAATGGCAGGCCAACACCCTCCTTTCAGTCTACCCATGGCCTCAAACAGGGATGCCCTCTCTCTCCCTACCTCTTTATCCTCATGACAGAATCCTTCAACAGGGCCTTGGATCATATGCATCGAGTAGGCCTTATCACTGGAATTAAATTTGGCAACGGTTTCAAAAATATGAATCACTCACAATTTGCAGATGATACTCTCTTGATGGGTGGATTGTTGGGTGTAGGAATTACACTTAAGCAAACTCCTAAACACTTAATTTGTCAACCTGGGGGATTCGTAAACTTAGAGACGAAGCACAGGCAATGCCAGAGATGGTATGAATCTTCCTAATATAAATCCCTACTTTATTTAAAGGAAATATTGTAGAATCAAATCAAAAGAGAAGAAGGCAACTTGAACCATCAAAATAATCTAAGACTTGGAACACAGAAGAATGTATTTGCAAGAGGGAATTAAGCAATCACTCCAACTAATGGTTATTTAATCTACTAAGTGTGTGTGTTTTCTTTAGCAGAGACACTTTAGTAGTCTTATCAGATGGGCCCTTAAACCTGCTTCTTTAGATATTTCCTTCTTGCACTATTCTGTCCTGCACTAGTGGAGGAACAAAGATTTATGTAGAAGGTATAAATGGTGTCTTTACTAAAGGCTTTTCACTTCCTGCAAGGGCTAGAACTTTTGAAGGTTCAAAGCACTCAGATCTCGTGGCAAGAAACTAGCTCTTGCACCAGATCAGAGCTTCCTGCACTTAGAATTTAATTCTTAAAACGAGTGTTTAATTATTGCAAGTGCTGTTATACCGTTAAATAAAATTGCACACATAAAAAAATTTAAATGTTTATGATCTTAACAGAATGCAGAAAGAAAGAAACAATCATTTATCCTATCATAAGCATTTAATGAAAGAAAGAAGATTGCGGGAAGTAGACTTAAGAAAGCTTGCTGCATCACACCAGCGTGCACTGCTGCAGGTTCATTTCTCCTGCTTGAACCAGGCTGGGAAAACCAATCAAACAAAATTGCAGAAAGGAAATATCACACAAACATGCACTGGTGCAGGTTTGTTTCTCCTGCTTGTACCAGGCAGAGGAAAACCAATCTGAAATCAAGTGCAGGAAAGTAAATTGCAGGGAAAGAAAATGTATCTACTTCACACATCGGATCTGCTTTCACTCAAATAGGAATACATGTGCTTGAAGTTAAATCACACTTGGCAATATAAACACAAATTACAGGAAAAACAGGAAATGGGGTAAACGTGCTGGGTTGGCTGGGCCCTAGCCAACCAGTGCGTTTCCCTTTTTAAATAAAAACGCTGCTTAGTAACTTAATCAATTCATCAGCTTAAAGACAGAAACATAATTTATGAAACATGAGGCGAAGCTCGTTTTTATTATTTCATTGAGGCAAATACATGCGTGAATACATTGTCCAGCCCAGATTCGGGCGATAACAAAATAACTTGTTACCGCCTTTCTGTTCTCTTTCTGCTATCAAACTTTACTCAAAAAATTCTCCCTAGTCCTATTTACATTTTACATTATATAGATCTCTGGCCAAAGGCCAAAATAGATCGTTCAACCGATTCATAACAAAATCCAGAATTTAGTTTGTTCAGCCTTCAAAATAAGACAGTTTTGAAAAACTGGCCGTAGCCAATCACTAGCTTTCCTCCTTCACAGATTCGGTCACGACTACCTTTGATTCGATCTTGTTGTCGTGGCTGAAGTTGCTCAACGTGAGGTGGTGATCAAGGAGGTTCAAATCTGCTACAAATATTTTTTGTGCTGGCAACGGTGCAAGATCCAATCCTGCACTAGGATAAGCGGTCATGGTAAGTACTCTATCTACCAAATAACCATTGGAGATATCGATAAGTTACAAAGAGTGATTTAAAAGTAAGAAATCATGTAATAAATATTTAATTAATGCTAAGTTGAATTAAAAATATGAAGAATAAATTTTATACGAAATATGTCACTGTGCTTGGACTGGTGCAAGATGAGGGTGCATAAAAGAGGTAAAACAGTGGTAAATGGTTATTATTTAGGAAGGGGAAAATGGTAAAAAGGAAGAAAATTAGGGGGCTAAGATCCTCCCATCCCTAAGCTATTGTGTGTCCGCACACAACTCTTCACCTTTGCAAAAAAACCTTCAAAACTTTGAGCATTCCATCTCAATCCTACTCAGTCATATTGACATCAGCATGCAATGTTTCAGACTTCTTCTTTCTGATTTTCTTCAGTTTCTTTATCACCTTTCTAAGTCACTTGAAACACTGCGTAGCTCAGTACTTCCAAACTCTGACTTCTCCTTTATTTTTTTTAATCTCCGCCATTAATTATTCTTTACTCTGTTCTTTTTCCTCCTGCGCTTTAACTACGAGTTGCTCTAAGTTCTGCACTTGAACCTCTAGTTCGACTACTCGAGTAGCAAGAGTTACCAAATATTCTTCTTCTTCTGTCTCGACAGGGGCTATGTCTTCCTCAGGGACTTCAGTATCCCTCGGGGTTTCAGCAGACACTTCTTCCTCCTCTTCTTCTTCTTCTAGTTCCTCTTCTTCTTCTTCTTCTTCTTCTTCTTCTTCTTCTTCTTCTTCTCCTTCTTCTTCTCCTTCTTCTTCTTCTTCTTCTGGTTCCTCTTCTTCTTCTTCTTCTTATTCTCCTTCCCCTTCTTCTTCTTGCAATGGTGTAGGAGGAGATTCAACGTTCTGTGGGGACTGTGGTTCTGCATCAGGTTCTTTATTCTTTTTCCAGACCTTTTTAATGAAGTCGGCCAATAGAACGTCATCTTTGACCTCTACAGATTTTGCTGCGTCCGCAAGGATTGACAGGAAGTTGTCTTTTTCAGGGGTCTGTTCATGTACTGGTGGCGTAGAAGGAGTTTCTTCAACAAGTGAATTGGTCATCTTTTTATTCAGAGATGGGGCCTTTTCTTCTGTTAATTTTCCAATTCGTTTCCTTTTTGCACTAGTGCAAGAAGGACTCCCCTTTACACTCGGACCCTTGCTTATGATGGTTGGGTTCTCTGTCTTCTTTCCAGTAGCTATCTTCATATGCATCTGTTTTAACAGAGCCTCCCAGGTCATACCTTTAATTTCCAACTGCTTCTGAAACAAAAACTTTATCAGGCCGTGGTGATATAACTTCTTATCGGCCTGGTCTGCCTATGCACCCTGCACACTCTTGGCCATTTTTTCCAAGCTCTTAAACAAAAAATAAGGGAAATACATCCTCCACCAGACATGCCGGTCGGCTTCAAAATGTTGTAACATCCTAAAATGATACACAAAAGTGAGGGAATATCTCCCTTCGTAGGCTACGGATTTCTGTAGGATGAAAAGGAGGTCCCGCCACTGTCCCAGCAGGGCACTGCGTGGAATTCCTTTCTTCCAATCTACCTTCATGTCCTTGTCATTGACAAAATGCTTCCATCACTTCCTTTCTAGCTTCTGATTTTTAAAATACTGCTCACCAGTATTTTCCAAACCTGTCGTTGCTGCTATAAACTCCTCCGTAACCTTAAATTTTAGAGGCCCAATTTTTACTTGGCCATTTTTGAAACTTATGGCGAACTGTAGGGACACTTCAGTGTTTTGCTTGTCAATTTTTTGCAAAAATTGAAGAAAGGCTAAGTCTCGCAGTAGTGCAAGACTACTGCGAAACTTAGCAGTCTCTTCTACCTCACTAAGGGATGAAGGTTCACTTCGAACAGGCGGCATCACTGCTTAATGGTTATGAACTGTAAAAAAATTTACATGCAACACCCGGAAAACTAGTTCTTATAGATAAGGATCCAACCGTCCACCATCCCTTCCATCTTATCATTCATTCATTGCACTAAAATAGCCGTGAATACACGACATCTTTGAGGTCATGTCAGATTGGTACTTGCGGCGGAATTTTTAATGGCTAGGTTAGGTAATCATTACAATTGAAGGACATATGGGATTATGGCAGAAAGGGGGTAATTATGTTCAAGCAATGGTTAAACATTTCCGCACTACTTCATAATTCAAAAAAAAGATAACTTTAGCATTTATTAAAAAAAGATCATGATTCTTAGCTTAAAAACACCTTGTACTTTAAAGAATTTTATTCTAGTTAATATGATAGCACAAGTACTCATCAAATAAGTGAAAAGGATTCTTGTAAAATTTCATGATGACCACTTTCCTATGACATATGCTTATGAAAAGAACAAATTATACTATGTCTCTGACAGGGTGTATGCTTGCACTGATTTGTTTACACCGCTTAAACTATGTTGTTCTGTTGGTACCATTCTGCTTGCATTATTATATAGGACAATATGCTTGCACTAGTGCAAGCATATTGTCTGAAAAATAAAATAGGGAATTTAAGTAAAATGTAGGTTGGACTTTCAACATGGCTCCTGTTGTGGATCATCTACATATCCTTTTTTATTTTATTTTGAAAATCGAAAAATAGCAAAAAAAATCTGAAATTTCAAAAAGCATATGCTATAGTATAATGTATTTATACTGTATCATAAAAAATGAAATGTTTCTTCGAGCTCGCTGCAGATTAAAGTTTATCGTTAAGCTTTATTTGAATGTATGTTACTTCATGTTTAAGGTTCGAGCAACTCTCCGAGCGAGAGTAGTGATCATTTAAGATTGAAATCAGATGAGTCAATGCGGGGGTGCAAAGAGCTCGTTAATTACCATATACAATGCCCCTGCAGTTGACTGGTTTGACCGCGGGTGAGCCGTGATCAACGGCTTGGATTCATTACGGGGGGTGCAAGTCGAAGTTCACCGCCATACTCCAGGAGCCCCCGCAGTGATGTCATAAAGCGAGGTGGAAGACAGTCGTAACCCACGTCAGCGGCTTTACACGTCATCTTGGTCATTTAATATGGGTTTTCCACAGCTATTAAATAATTTCGTATTCCGTTTTCAAATCACTTGCAGTCCTTTTCCTTTTGAGCCGTGTCGCAGTCACCTTTCCGTTCGCCATCCGTTGTCCGTTAAGCCATGGCAAAACTAGTCTCTCTATCTAGTTCGTCAAGCCTCAATTCCCTCATGGACAGTGAAAAAGACGTCCAAGATACCATGTCTTCTGTAAATCATTCCTTATTGTATCATCAAGTGACCCTAAATGCTGAGAAATCCCCAGTTTTTTCCGCCATGAAGAATTCTGGTATACTGTCCGCCTGTATCCCAAAAGCCCATTTCTTTCCTGAGTTTATCTCATGGTTGGTCTCTTCAATGTATCCTGGTAAGTGCTTCATAATGAATTCGCAGGGAGAAAACGTTTTGCATGTATCAACGCAGTTAATTCGCCAAACATTATGCTTTCCTGAAAATGAGTCACCACTGCAATTCTCTAAAGATTCATTGGCTCGTTATTTTGAGGACCTTTCAAATGAAGAATTTGATCAATGTATGTCCTACTTGACATCAAATTCAAAGGAAGCTCAACTAGAAGGAGAAGAATTTAGTTTGGAAGTGTTCGATGCTGAGTATAGACCAATTCTGAGTTGCATTGCAGAGATTTTGGGCAAAGACAATGACCATACAGTTGATAAATCAGTATTGGGAATGTACGCACTGATGATGAAACCAAGGGTTGTTCTCGACATTCCATCTTTCTGGCAGGAGATTGTAAATTCTCAATTGATGACCTTTCCTCTTACAGGTTTCTTCAAATTCCCGTCACTGATTGTTTATTTATTTTTATATCAAAATGTCGAAGAATTTATGAGTTTGGGGTTGAATATAGTTGATGTCAACAAGCAAAAGCAATCATTTTTATTTTGGAATGACATAACTAGAAAAGAGGGAAATGAAGCAAGGTTATTTGAGTTTGCCAGTCATTATATGTCTATTGCTTATAGAATTTTGAATGGAGTTCCTCCTCCATGTTTTCTACCAAAAGCTCGAGAGTTTCTACAGTTAGGACCTAGTTGCAGATTCGGAGATTGGTTTGTGTTTGAAGAATATTTAGAGATAAGATTGTATGGAGCTAGTATTGAGCCTTATAGGCTCCCAACTTTTGTACCTATGTGGCTTTTCGCCTTGGAATTCATAAGACAGAGCCTTAATGTGGATCAGGTGCACTTTCTTCCCATGAAGAAAGGTTTTATGTATAGATTGCCTATGAAGAAAGGTGCACTTTCTTTCCAGCATCTCAGCACAAAATAGCCATTGACATAGCAACCGTCTCAGAAGCTCCTGTTCCTATAGATTAGGAAATTTCAGTTTTATGTTATGTTATTTTTCAAAGTTATGTAAATTGTAAATTGTAATAAGACCTATGTGAGGCATGTACCTCCGTAACAGTCATTAGTTTAAGCAGTTAGAATTAGTTAGGGCAGTTAGAATCAGTTTCATTACTGGAAACTGTCTTGTGATACTGTATTTAAAGACAATTTCAAGAAAGATGAAGGTTCCGAGTTTTTGAACCTTGAAGCTAGAATTTTGTACTGAAGAATGAAAAATTAATGAAAAGTATGCAAGTTTCTACCATTATGCTTATGCTGAAAAGTCTTCCTGTTTTCACAATGTTTTTTCTTCTGTGAATGAAATAGAGTACGAGTTGCAGGTCTCTTTATACACATGTATTTAAGAGTTAAACAAACCTTAATGTGCGCTCCTATGTTTTAGCTAATTCTTACCTAATTCTTCAGGGTTTTGAAATGATAAATTCTGTTTGAAACAACGTATCAGATTGAAATATTTTTCCCTTTTTCTTCCGCTCATCCAGTTCAGTATAAGTAAAATATAGCATTGCAGAGCATTCATTGATTTGATGTATTACATAATCAATGTTTGAAGGTTTATAAGACAGAGACAGATACATATTTATTTTGTGACACAATCAAATAATGTCTTGAGCATAGATTCCTTTACATAGCAAGGAATTGTTTCTTAAGGTACAACATTAATTGGCGCCGTTGCCGGGGACGAAGATTCGAAGGTTTTTCCCTGGGTTTTAGTTTACATTTCCTCTGGTTGTTCAGAGAGGAGGAAATAATAAGCTGTGTTTGTTTTAAAATAGCTCTGGCTCCTAAGAAACCTCACACGAGGTCAGATACCTCTCAGCAAAAAGTTCCTGTTTTGTCTGATCCTGAGAAGCTTGGGCTAGAAATAAAAAATATTTGATACACCAGAAGTTACACTGCTTGCACCAGGCAGCAGTTCATGCACTTTCTCATCCAAGAAAGTTTCCAAGAAACTCATTTTCTCGGATACAGAATCCTCATCATCACCCGTTCGTTTTCAAGAACCTACATTAGAAGAGAAATCTTCTAAGTTTGTGTCTTTCCCTTTTACAGAAACTCAACCCCATATAGTTTCCAGCTCTTCTGCAATTGTTCATACCCCAACTCCTATATTATTTGTTCCACCTCATTCATCCCCACCTACAACTGGTATTCATTTTACCCCCGCTCAAGGAGCAGTTAATCCGGGCATAAACATGGCGGCCCCTGCTTTCTTGATGAATAGATATGCACCATTAAATCTACCCCAACCACTGCATGATATGCCTCGGGAGTATCTCAAGTTACTCCCTAGATTTACTGGTGAAGATGAAATCACTACAGAACAACACTTGCCCCTGTTTTGCACATTTGCTGAGAATTTAAATGTTGAACATTTGGACGTTGTAATGAGACTTTTTGTTCAGTCTCTAAGTGGAGAGGCAAGGAAATGGTTTAAAGGATTTCCCAATGGTTCCATAAATTATTGGGATGGACTAGAAAGACATTTCATCGAGAGATGGGGCGAAAAAAGGGATCATGGTTATTCTTTAACCGAATTCAATGCAATAAAGAAGAAACCTGATGAAAATATGAATGATTTTGTGAAAAGATTTAACAAATTGTATAATGGTTTGCCTTTGGAAATGAAACCCCCTCCTATTGGAGCAAGGGTTTTTTTTGCTGGTGCTTTTGAACCAGATTTCAGTTTTACATTGAGAGAAAGAAGGTCCCCTACTTTGGAGCAGATTCAAACTGATGCTCTGGAAATTGAGGCTAATATGTCTGCTGCTGGTAAAGTTCAAGATAAAGGAAAGGCCAAAGAAGAAGCTTCATCACAAGATCAGAGAATTGATGATATGACTAAAGTCATAAAAAATTTGTCTAACAAATTGGTGAAGTTGGAAATAGATAGTAATAAGCTTGGAAAACAAAACAGAGGGGTTTTTAATCCCCAATTTAAAAAATAGCCCTTGCAAATTTTACAAAGAGAAAGAAAAGATCAAGACCAGGTGCAAGCACCTTTGTATATAAAGGCAGCTCCCTCTCGTTCAGCAGATGATGATGATGAGAAAGAGGATGATGTTCGAATTTTTGCTGTCTACATGGAAGACGATGAAACAGAAGAAGAAGCTGAGGAAGAAGGAGTGGAAGAAAATGATCTTTCATTTGATCAAGAAGAGATGGATGATTAATGTAGAAAGTTCACAGACTTCATGCAATCTGAGTTTCATAAAAAATATGATTTGAGGTCAAAGAAGAGGCTAAGAACTCAAGACAGTGAGGAAAAAGAACCTGAATCAGTACTTGCTCCAATGGCGACTCCACTACAGAAAAATCAGATTAAGAAAACAGATAAGGGGAAGCAACCCGTGAATGAAGAAAAATAAAAGGAAAAACAGCAAGTTGAGGCTTCTCAAACAAAGATTAAAGATCCTAATATTTTGGAGAAAGTTGTTACTGTTTCTAATCAAGCTCTAAATTCCAAGAAAGATCAAGAAGAACCTGAAAATTTGACAAAACAAAACCAAACTTTCAGTTTGTCGAAAGAGTTGGAGAAAGTGAAAATTCAAATACCTCTTCTTGAATTAATCAAAACACCTGGTTACAAGAAGGAGATTGCAGAATTTATCAATTTATCTCAGTCTGATGAAGTGGGTGATACCGTAAATCTGCAAGAAGAAAAACCAGTGGTTACTTTTGGGCCTCATGTTGAAGAGGTAGATTCATCTGTCCCTCCTTTTTATATATCACTTCTGTTACATGATTTTGTTTTGCATAATTGCATGCTAGATTTTGGCGCATCCCACAATTTGATGCCATTGTGTGTGATGAAAGAGTTGAATTTGCAAATCACTAAGCCATACCGAGACCTTTATTCTTTTGATTCAAAAAGGGTGAAGTGTGTGGGTCTTATTAAGGACATGGTCGTTACATTGGCTCAAATCCAAGCCAAGAGCATTATGATGGATGTGGTAGTGGCTGACATTCCAGCTAGATTTGGTATGCTATTATCTAGATCATGGGGGGCAAAGCTTGGAGGAGTTTTGAAGCTAGATTTCACATATGCTATTATTCCTGTTTTAATGGGGAAGAAATAAGGTTGTATAGAGAAACTAGGTTTCAAAAAACCGCCACCAAGAAAGATGCAGGTAATTCACCAATTTATGGCCAAGAGAAGGATGACCTCTCTTGTTTCATGCTGCATGAAGATGCAGAATTTGCTAAAGAATCACAAGGGTAGCTCCCTTCAGCAATTGTACATAAGGAGATGCATTCAAACAAGTTATGGAAGTGTTATTTTGATGGTGCGTTTTCTAAAGAAGGCGCTGGAGCTGGCTTCATTTTTGTCTCTCCGGAAGGTAACCTTGTGCCTTTTTCTTTCAAATTGGAGTTTGAGTCCACTAATAATGTAGCGAAATATGAAGCATTAATCATTAGTCTGCAGACAGCTAAGCACATGGGAATTCAGTCTATGACCATGTTTGGTGATTCTAAATTAATCATAAGACAAATAAAGAATTTGTGTCAAACTAAACATCCCAGATTAAGAGCATATAGGAATGAGGTCTGGGATTTGATTGAAAACTACTTTGAAGCTTTCAACTTACAGTTTGTTCCAAGGGAAGAGAATAGGATGGCTGATTCTTTAGCAGTTGCAGCCAGTACATTCAAGCCTCCAATCAATCCGAGACTAAGATATGAAATTGAGATGAGATATTGACCTTCAATCCTTGACAATATCAAACATTGGCAGGTTTTTGAGGACGATGAACAGATTAAGCAATTTTTGTTTATGATTGAGGATTTTGAAGATCATCAGATTGACTTGGAAACTGATGAAAATGATTTGGCTGGTAAGACTCTGAAAAAGAAAATTGGTGATCAGGAGATTATTCAGTTGAAAGACAATGTTTTGCCAAGAGGCTTCGTCCCTCTCGAAAGACTGTTTAATTCAAATGATGTGGCTGTAAATCAGAAGAAAGCAGATCAAGATGAGAATGTGGAAGATTGTAATTTAGGAACTCAACATGAGCCTAAGATGATCAAATTGTTCAAAGGAGTCCCAAAGGACTATAAAGAAAGGTACATAGATCTGTTCAAACAATTTAAAGATGTATTTGCTTGGTCTTATGATGATTTGAAGACGTATGATAAGAGTATCATACAGCATAAAATCCCACTGAAAGATGGAGTCAAACCACATAAACAGAAACTCAGACAAATCAATCCATTATTGTTGGCTCCAATTGAAAAGGAGGTAAAGAAATTACTACAGGCTAAAATAATTGTTTCTCTCAGATATTTAGATTGGGTCTCCAATCTTGTACCAGTCCGAAAGAAAAATGGAGAGATAAGGTTGTGCGTAGATTTCAGGAACTTGAATAGGGCTTCATTGAAAGATAATTACCCTTTGCCGAAGATGGATTTTGTCTTACAAAAGGTGACTGGAGCTTGTAGATTATCTATGGTGGATGGTTTTTTAGGGTATAACCAAGTTGTTGTGGAGAAGGGAGATCAAAAGAAAACTGCTTTCACTACGCCCTGGGGAACGTTCATGTATGCTAGGATGCCGTTTGGCCTGATGAATGCAGGAGCCACATTCCAAAGAGCGATGGATATTGCATTTGTAGGAGATGAGTTTGTGGTTATTTATCTGGATGATGTCACAATTTTTTCAAATTCTGATGAGGAACATCTACAACATTTGCAGAAAGCCTTCCTGAAGTGTAGGAAGTATGGGTTATCACTGAATCCTAAAAAATCTTTGTTTGCTCTAGAGGAAGGTAAACTGCTGGGCCATATTGTTTCCAAACAAGGAGTGAAGATTGATCCAGCAAGGGTCGAAGCAATACAGTCAATTCCACTGCCCCGAAGTAAGAAAGATATTCAGAGGTTTCTTGGAAAAATTAATTTTCTAAGAAGGTTTGTTCCTAATTACGCAGAGATCGTCAAGAAAATAATGGATATGCTAAAAAAGGATGCTGAGGTGAAGTGGGACAATGAAGCAAGGGAATCTTTTCAAAGGATTAAAGAAGCTTTAAAGGAAGCGCCTGTTCTAATTAGTCCAGATTATTTGAAGCCATTTCAAATTTTCTCATTTGCATCTGCTTCAACAATTGCTACTGTGTTATTACAAAGAAATGAAGAAAAGTATGAACAACCTGTAGCATATTTCAGTAAAATGCTCCGAGACGTAGAATTGAAATATAATATATTGGAGAAACAAGTATATGCTCTGGTGAAAGCATTGAAAGCATTCAGAACCTATATCCTTCATTCTCAAATCTTGGCATACGTTCCTAATTATGTTGTAAAAGATGTTTTAGTACAGAGCAATGTAGAAGGGAAAAGCGGCAAATGGATTGCTAAAATCCAAGAATACGACCTGGATGTTAAACCAACCAAATTGGTCAAAGGATTGGGATTGGCCAAATTATTAACAGAGTCAAATTTCCAAGCACTGGGAATTAATTTGTTGGCCCCTGTAGAGGAAATCGATGGAGAAGCAGGTGATATTCAGTCAAAGCCAGCAATTAAATATAAATTCCTCTGCTCAGATTGGTATAAGGATATTGTTCATTATTTATGATTTCTTTCTTATCCTCCTTCAATAGATAGAACTAAATACAGAGCTTTAAAAATTAAGGCTCAACCTTATGTCATAATTGAAGCAAAGCTATATTGGAAAGATCCTGTTGGTGTATTGTTGCTATGTTTGACAGAGGAGGAAGTCTCCGAAGTAATTAAAGAATATCATGAATGTTTGTGCGGGGGTCACTACAGTTGGAAGGTAACTGCTCACAAAGTTTTTAAATCGGGTTTCTATTGGCCATCTGTGTTTGTTGATGTTTATAAAGCAGTCAGAAGTTGTTAAAAATTCCAGATGTTTGCAGAAAAGAAAAAGTTAGCTCCTTTACCTCTTCTCCCTGTTTTTGTCGAAGAACCTTTCAGACAATGGAGATTGGATTTCATTGGAGAAATCAATCCACCATCCAGTGGGCAATTTAGGTGGATCCTTACTACTACAGATTATTTTACAAAGTGGGTGGAGGCAATCCCCACCAGGAAGGAAAATGATTTGGTTGTTATGAAGTTTCTAGAAGAAAATATCTTTAGCAAGTTTGGATGTCCAGTAAAGATTGTGATAGATAATGCCCAAGTTTTCAGCTCACTCAGGTTTATTAATTTTTGTCAGACTTATAGTGTGATATTGTCTCATTCTATAGCTTATCATCCACAGGGAAATGGATTGGTAGAATCTTCCAACAAAACATTAGTAAAAATTTTGAAGAAGACAATAAATGAAAATCAGAAGAATTGGGATACAAAGCTAGTTTTTGCTCTATGGGCAACAAGGATGACCACTAGGAGATCCACTGGTAAGTCACCTTATGAACTACTATATGGTACTCAAGCTTTGTTTCCCACCCAGTTGGTGAAACATGTGATTTCTTCCTTCAAGATGCTCAAGCGGAACCTAATGCTATGATTAGAAGAATGAATAATGTAATGGAGCTAAATGAAAATATAAATAAATTTTGGGAGAATTTGCTTACTTATCAGAAAAAAATGAAGACAATATTTGACAGGAAAGAAAAAGAGATCATGTTTCAGAAGGGAGACCTGGTATTGAGGTGGGATACTCGAAGGGAAGACAAGGGGAAACACAACAAATTTGATCCCTTGTGGTATGGTCCATTCAAAATCAATGAATTCAGAATGAATAATACTTTCATGCTGGAAAATCTTGAAGGAGAAGTACTAGATATGCCTGTGAATGGCAATATCTAAAGCATTATTTCCGGCATTAAGAGCTGTTTCACCATCATTGTATATATCCGGTGTGATCATTGTACATTTTCCATCAAGCAATGTTTGACTCCATGCCCGAAGTGAAGGCACTGATCTGCAGGTTCTTAGTGTTTCGTGGCAAAAACACTATCCCCAGGTGGAGCCAGATGTTGTGGATCATCTGCATATCCTTTTTTATTTTATTTTGAAAATCGAAAAATAGCAAAAAAAATTTGAAATTTCAAAAATCATATGCTATAGTATAATGTTTTTATACTGTATCATAAAAAAATGAAATGTTTCTTCGAGCTCGCTGCAGATTAAAGTTTATCGTTAAGCTTTATTTGAATGTATGTTACTTCATGTTTAAAGTTCGAGCAACTCTCCGAGCAGGAGTAGTGTTCGTTTAAGATTGAAATCGGATGAGTCAATGTGAGGGCGCAAAGAGCTCATTGATTACCAAATACAATGCCCCCACAGTTGACTAGTTTGACCGCAGGTGAGTTGTGATCAACGGCTTGGATTCATTGCGGGGGGTGCAAGTCGAAGTTCACCGCCGTACTCCAGGAGCCCCCGCAGTGATGTCATAAAGCGAGGTGGAAAATAGTTGTACCCCACGTCAGCGGCTTTACACGTCATCTTGGTCATTTAATATGGGTTTTCTGCAGCTATTAAATAATTTTGTATCCCATTTTCAAATCACTTGCAGTCCTTTTCCTTTTGAGCCGTGTCACCATCACCTTTCCATTCACCATCTGTTGTCCGTTAAGCCATGGCAAAACTAGTCTCTCTATCTGGTTCGTCGAGTCTCAATTCCCTCATGGAAAGTGAAAAAGATGTCCAGTATACCATGTCTTCTGTAAATCATCCCTTATTGTATCATCAAGTGACCCTAAACGTTGAGAAATCCCCAGTTTTTTCCGCCATGAAGAATTCCGGTGTACTGTCCACCTGTATCCCAAAAGCCCATTTCTTTCCCGAGTTTATCTCATGGCTGGTCTCTTCAATGTATCCTGGTAAGTGCTTCATAATGAATTCGCAGGGAGAAAACGTTTTGCAGTTATCGACGCAGTTAATTCGCCAAGCATTGTGCTTTCCTGAAAACGAGTCACCACTGCAATTCTCTGAAGATTCATTGGCTCGTTATTTTGAGGACCTTTCAAATGAAGAATTTGATCAATGTATGTCCTACTTGAGATCAAATTCAAAGGAAGTTCAACTAGAAGGAGAAGAATTTAGTTTGGAAGTGTTCGATGCTAAGTATAGACCAATTCTGAGTTGCATTGCAGAGATTTTGGGCAAAGACAATGACCATATAGTTGATAAATCAGTATTGGGAATGTACGCACTGATGATGAAACCAGGGGTTGTTCTCGACATTCTGTCTTTCTGGCAGGAGATTTTAAATTCTCAGTTGATGACCTTTCCTCTTACAGGTTTCTTCAAATTCCCGTCACTGATTGTTTATTTATTTTTATATCAAAATGTCGAAGAATTTATGATTTTGGGGTTGAATATAGTTGATGTCAACAAGCAAAAGCAATCACTTTTATTTTGGATTGACATAACTAGAAAAGAGGGAAATGAAGCAGGGTTATTTGAGTTTGCCAGTCATTATATGTCTATTGCTTATAGAATTTTGAATGGAGTTCCTCCTCCATGTTTTCTACCAAAAGCCCGAGAGTTTCTACAGTTAGGACCTAGTTGCAGATTCGGAGATTGGTTTGTGTTTGAAGAATATTCGAGATAGTAAGATTGTATGGAGCTGCATTGAGCCTTATAGGCTCCGAACTTTAGGCCTATGCGCTTTTCGCTCTGGAATTCATAAAGACAGAGCCTTAATGTGGATCGTGTGCACTTTCTTCCCATGAAGAAAGGTTTCATGTATAAATTTCCTATGAGTGTGGGACCTCGTGGTCAATATGAGGCAAGATTTTCGATGAAGTTTCTAAAATGTTGGAAGAGACACATATTTGCTACTAGGAGAAAATGGTCATATGATCCACATGGAGTGATTTCCTGCAGAAGATGTCTAGCAACCCGCAGTGAGCGAGTGCAAAAAGCTAGCAATAGGTCGAAGTGAAAGGGATTCCAACATTTCAAAGACAAAATAGCCGTTATCCTAAAGAACCTTAAGCTCCCGTTCCTATAGATTAGGAAATTTCGCCTTTATGTTATGTTATTTTTCAAAGTTATGTAAATTGTAAATTGTAATAAGACCTATGTGAGGCATGTACCTCCGTAACAGTCAGTGGTTTAAGTAGTTAGAATTAGTTAGGGCAGTTAGAATCAGTTTCATTACTGGAAACTATCTTGTGATACTGTATTTAAAGACAATTTCAAGAAAGATGAAGGTTCCGAGTTTTTGAACCTTGAAGCTAGAATTTTGTACTGAAGAATGAAAAATTAATGAAAAGTATGCAAGCTTCTACCATTATGCTTATGCTGAAAAGTCTTCCTGTTTTCACAATGTTTTTTCTTCTGTGAATGAAATAGAGTACGAGCTGCAGGTCTCTTTATACATATGTATTTAAGAGTTAAACAAATCTTAATGTATGCTCCTCTGTTTTAGCTAATTCTTACCTAATTCTTCAGGGTTTTGAAATGATAAATTCTGTTTGAAACAACGTATCAGATTGAAATATTTTTCCCTTTTTCTTCCACTCATCCAGTTCAATATAAGTAAAATATAGCATTGCAGAACGTTCATTGATTTGATGTATTACATAATCAATGTTTGAAGGTTTATAAGATAGAGACAGATACATATTTATTTTGTGACACAATCAGATAATGTCTTGAGCACAGATTCCTTTACACAGCAAGGAATTGTTTCTTAAGGTACAACAGCTCCCTTAACTGGTACTGGAATTTTGCTTCACCCTTTCTTGATGCTTCAAAGCATATCCTTTTGCTCGAGATTCTGCAATGAATTCATGAGGGAACATAGAAGTGGGAGAAGGGAAAATTTCAGAATGGGAAGGAATTATGTTACAGGGATTCCAGTAATAGTACCACAAGAGGGGATAAACAGAAGTGGGATAGGGAAAAAAATTTCAAGGGAAAGTTGGGTTTTTATGAAGCAGATAGGGTAAATTTAGAAGAATGTGGGAAGGTTAATCAGTCTGGGATTGAAGAAGAAACTAAGGGAGTATTACGAAATGGGATATGAAGAAAGGCAAAAAATTTTGTAGAAGGTCTGCCTGCACTGGTGCAAGAAAAATAACTGCAGTGAGAATTAAGCGTTACTTGAAATAAAAATATCCATGCTAATTACCCCCATTGTATAAAGGTTGGTTCCGTTGAACCTGTTTTTACTTGATGGTCGCTAGCATATCAAAGGATCAAGCAACATTCTCTTTTTATTAGAAATTTTTGATATTCCCGCCAACAAGCTGGTTTTCAGGTTGATCCTTCTGCAATCATGTCAGTGAACTGATTTTCATAACTACAAGAAAATAATTTTTCTCTTTACTTTTTATTTAAATATATTTTTTTCTTTGAGAAGAAGAAGAATTCATGTTTTCAAAAGGTTGGTATTACCATTCACCATTACCGTCTCGGATTGCTATTGGACTTGCTGTGTAAAATCTTTCCTAGCAAGTGGCTGAAAATACTTCTTCGATCTGTGTCCATTTACCAAGAATACTGAATTTTGTCCATCAATAGTTTTAACTTCTACTGCTCCATTCTTAAATACTCAAATCACTTCATAAGGTCCCATCCAATGTGTGTAGAACTTCCCTTTAAAAATTTTAAATCTATAATCATAAAGGAGTACCCAATCACCTGGTTGGAATTGCTTTTTCTGAATAGAATTGTCATGCCACCTTTTGCATTGTTGCTGAATTAGTATGTTTTGCTGAATAGTATCCCTACGAAATTCATCTAACTCATTTAATTGGAGAAGACGTTGTTGTTGTGCCTCAGAGAGATCTAGTCCTAACTGAAATGAAGTCCTGAAAGTTTTAATCTGGAACTCAATTGGTAATAGAACCTGTTTGCCATATACCAGCTCATATGGTGTATGTCCCGTGCTATTTCTCTAAGTGGTTTTGTATGCCCACAAAGCTTCTGGTAATCTTTCAGCCCATTCTTTCTGATGCATATTTACTGTCTTTGTAAGAATGGACTCGATCACTTTGTTTGTGGATTCCACTTGGCCATTTTCTTGCGGGTGATACGACGTGGATTTTCAGTGTCAGATCTTGTATTGCTCCATCACATCCTGTACCAGATTAGAAATAAACTGTGGACCATTGTCAGAAACAATTTCTCTAGGCACACCAAATCTAGTAAAGGTTTCAGTAAAAATAAAATCAACAACAACTTTTTCTGTAGCAAAAGAAACAGCTTTAGCTTCTACCCATTTTGTAACAAAATCTGTACAAACCAAAATATGATTTTTACTTAATGATGTTGGATTTATTGGCACTATAAAATCAATAGCCCATTTTTCAAATGGCTCAATCATAACTTGGGGGAATAAGGGAATTTCATTGGTTTGATTAGGCTGGCCCATTCGTTGACAGCTATCACATCGCCTGACATACTGTTTGGCATCCTTAAACAAGGAAGGCCAAAAGTTACTAGCACGCAATACTTTATATGCAGTCCGCTTATCAGCGAAGTGGCCTCCACAAAGTTCATCATGAACAGATTTAAATATTTCAAACACTCCCTCCTCTCTTACACATCTACGGATAATCATATCTAGACCAGTGTAAAAGAGATCTCCTCGAATCCAAGAATATGCAACACTTTTCTGAATAATATTCTGCTTTTCACGAGCGGACAAGTGGGGTGGTTTTTTCCCAGTAACCAAGTTATTAGAAATTTCAGCAAACCACAGAGAATCTATTGACATAGAAAAAATATGTTCATCTGGAAAATCATCATTAACAGGAGTTGCTTCACCAGGATAATCTAATCTAGAAAGAAAATCTGCTACAGCATTAGATTTCCCTGGTCTATCAACAATAGTAACATTAAACTCCTGCAACAATAGCAACCACCTAGTCACTCTACTGCTTGTCAATGGTTTGTTCATCAAATATTTAATCGCGGAATGATTAGTATGTACAAATACTTCATATCCTGTAATATAGTGCCTGAACTTATTAATTGCAAAAATTACAGCTAAAAACTCTTTCTCTGTAACTGTATAATTAAATTCAGCGGAAGACAAATTATTACTAATATAATAAATAACATAGGATTGCTTATTTTCCTCTTGTCCCAAAGCTATGCCAATAGCCAAATTTGAGGCATTAGAGGAAATGTGAAATGGCAGGGACCAGTTAGGACCTCACAAAATTGGTGCCTGCACCAACTTTTCCTTCAATGTTTCAAAAGACTGTTGGCAAGATGTGGACCAAGAAAATTCACTATCCTTAGCTAGAAGTCGGAAAAGATGAACAGCTATCTTAGAAAAAATTTCAATGAATCTTCTATAATAACCAGCATGTCCTAAAAAACCTCTTACTTCCCTTTGAGTTTGGGGTGTAGGAAGATGCAGAATGATTTCAATCTTTGTTGGATCAACCTGGATACCTTTACCAGAAATCAAATGGCCAAGCACCACTCCCTCTTTGCACATTAATCTACATTTCTTGTCACTCAAGGCGAGATGGGCTTCTTGAAAACGAAGAGTTACTTTCTCTAGATTTTTGAGAGCTTCCTGAAAAGAATCACCAAACACAGAAAATTCATCCATATAAATTTCTACAAATTCCAGATCAGCAAAAATGGAAAGGACTACCCTTGGAAAGGTAGCCAGGGCATTACATAAACCAAATGGAAGCACTTTATAAGAAAATGTACCCCATGGACATGTAAAAGTAGTTTTATCCTGATCTTCGGGTGCAACCTATATCTGGTTATAACCACTGAAGCCATCCAAAAAGGAAAAATATTTCTTTCCTGCAAGGGTATTAAGCACCTGATCAATGAAAGGGAGAGGGAAGTAATATTTGAGAGTGGATTTGTTTAATTCTCGATAATCAATACAAATACACCATATTCCATATTTCTTAGGTACAAGCATTAATGGAGAGATCCACTGACTGTCGGAAATAGGGTAGATAAAACTGACATCGAAGAGTTTCTATACTTCTTCCTTCACAATATCTCTTAGAGCTAGATTCATTCGCCTTTGGGGTAGTCGGATAGGTCGGGTTCCTTCCTAAATATAGATATGATGTGTACAAGTTTCAGGAGGGGTACCCTTCATATCTTGATAGCCCCAAGCAAAGGCACTAAGATGGTTTTGCAACAAATTCACAAGCTTCTCCTGCTGAGATGAGTCCAAATCTGAACTAATATGCAAGGATTTACCAGGGCTAATATCAACAAGAGTAGTGTGAGGCTCAGGAGTGCTCAAGGGAGTGGTCAAATGCAGTAGTACAGAATAATGAGAATCATGATTATCTTGAAAATCTAGGCTGAGAATTTGGCTCAATGGCTCATAATTAGGCATAGTGTCTAGATTATTTAGGAAATCTTGATTCTCATTTTCTGGGGAAGACCCAGTATAATTATGGATAAGGGAAATGGACTGAGTCTCCTCATCACTGCTTTGATCCAACCATAAAGTATCTCGAAGGTCCTGAATGGATCAGGCAGGGGGGTTATAAGGTAAATTTCTTCCTAGAATCTCCATGTGAAATATACATATCACCAGAACGACATCTAATATATGCATCAACCGTAGCAAGCCATGGTCAACCCAAGATCAAGGGATGTCCTCCTACTGGGTTCTTTGGTTGAGGCACAATGAAATCAACAGGATATTCCCAAGAATCTAATGAGATGATCACATTGTCCAATACTCCTTTCGGCTTAATTTTAGATCTATCTGCCAATTCAAGCACAGTGGGAGTAGGGAAAAGATGAGATAACCGAAGTTGATCCATGGTTTGCTTATTCATGACATTAATGGCTGCCCCAGGTCTATAAGAACATTAGAGACAAGGACATTACCAATCTGAACTGAGACAACAGGGTTTCCGGGATCAATATATTTTTCCATAGACACACATCCCGTCATCAACTCTACTACCCTACCAACAAATTGAATGGTTTGGGGTTCCAATCTCCTCCTCCCTGGTTTCTTGAGATAGAGTTCCTTAATAATCTTGGTACAAATGGGGATCTCTTTGATGGCTTGAAGCAAAGGTATCTTAATGAAAAGATTCCGAAGCTCAGATGCCAAACTAGTCTCAGAAATAGGCTCACTTCTTTCCATTACTAGCCTCTCTGGGAAGGGAGGCTGGTTGGAAGAAGATGGAAAGGATTCAGAGGGTAAGGGCTGATTAGTGACAACTTTCAGAGAATGGTTAAGAGTTTCCTCTTCTCCTTTCTCTTCAATGATCACCATAGGTTGCTTCTGTTTTTTTGATGTTACAGTCCTTCCTGATCTTAATTGAATATCATGAACCCCAACTGGAATAGACTGGTACTTGAATGGTAAAGGTGGATTTGTTACATGGATCATTTACACTGCTTTATTATTATTAGGATTAGGCATAGGTTGAGCAGGCAACTGAGGAGGTCGAAAGGGTGGAGGTAAATGCAACGGTGGAGTGGACTGACTCAGAAGTTGAGGCATTGAATAAGGTGTATGCGTAGAAGGATATGACTGCATAGGTGGCTGGTAGGAATATGAAGAATGAGTTGGCCCTCTCCAACCTTGTTGCCATGGTTGAGAAGGTTGCCCATGTTGATGTTGATTCCCATGCTGCCACTGATGATGAGATTTAGGATAAGAATATGCATGTGAATTATAACCAAAATAGTGTGGAGAAAATTCAGGAGCCATACCTGTACCTACCTAAGGCCAATTCCTTCTTGCTCCCATAGCATACAAGTATTTAGCTTCAGGTTGTCCCCCTGTAAATACAGCTTTAAGTCCTAGTATAGAGGGACATTTTTCTATGATATGGTCTTTTGCACAAATAGCACACTTATTAGTTTCTTTCAAATTAAGAGGACACTCTTCAGGAGGATGCTTGTCTCTACATTTAGGACAGAAAATACATAATGAATCTTGTTCCTTCATGAGTTTTCGCTGAAATTTTAAAGAGTCTAACTGTTTGGTAATAGTGTTCATTATATCAATTCTCATGTTTTCCATATTATTTTCTAGTCCAATAATCATAGCATCAGTAGATTCATTTTTTCTATTTCTATTTTGAGTTCCTCTACCGGATCTATAAATTTCTTGAAAATTTCCTGCATAATTCACAAATTTGGTCAAAAGTTTGCTGAGAAATATCACCTTGTCCTCACAAATTTAAATTATTTCCTGCATTATCAGTAAGTCCTCTTAATAACAAGGTTCTAATAGTGCTGGGATCAAGCTTAAGTTTTGACCTTTGTAAAATATATAGAAATCTTTCCAGGTAATCTTCAAGAATTTCATCATCATCTTGTATGATTGTAAAAATTTCATCTTGCATGTCGAGTTTTGCAATATTCTTGATATTTAGACAAAAACACTCTCTTCATATGATCCCAAGAGGTTATAGTGTTTCCTCCTAACCCCATAAACCGGCATAGAGCTGAGTCCTTGAGAGTAACAGGAAATAATCTTAACTTCTGAGCATCAGTTGCATAATCATAACTTCTACACAGAATATCAAACTCGAATAGAAAAGAGTCAGGATCTTCATGAAATTTACCATGGAAATGAGGGAGAGCTGATGGTGGAATATTCTTCGTTTGCGCTACAGTATCAGGATCCACAATTGGAAACAAAAAAGTGGATTGTTCTTCATTTACCTGGTTGTCACTAGTTCCTTCCAAATGATCTTCTTGGTCCACCATTGTTTCCCTTTTACTTGTACCGCTCTCAACAGGTTGATCCACACCTGAGCTGTTGTCACCAAAATCCAGGTGGATTGTTCCTGCGTGATGGGTTTGAATTGGATTGGGCTTCCTGCTTACAGAAGGAGGCCCAATATGAAAATTGTTTTCAAAATTCTTTCGACCCTTAGTAGGCTTCGAACCCTTACCTTTTCTAGGGATTCATTTCAAAGGAAAAAAGAAAGAAAAATAGCAAACAACTTCTAAAAAATGTTGTCAGAAATCAATTAACACTAGTAAAATTCCTTCAAAGAAGCTCTTCCAAAAAACACTACAAAAATAAAGAAAAAATTACCTCTATTGTATAATCAGAAAGTTCTTACCAAATCAAATCGCCTCCCTGGCAATGGCGCCAAAATGTTGGGTGCAGGAATTACACTTAAGAAAACTCCTCAACACTTAATTTTTCAACTTGGGGGATTCGTAAACTTAGAGACGAAGCACAAGCAATGCCAGAGATGGTATGAATCTTCCTAATATAAATCCCTACTTTCTTTAAAGGAAAGATTACAGAATCAAATCAAAAGAGAAAAAGGGCAACTTGAACCATCAAAATAATCTAAGACTTGGAACAAGGAAGAATGCATTTTCAAGATAGAATTAGGCAATCACTCCAACTAATGGTTGTTTAATCTACTAAGTGTGTGTTTCCTTTAGCATAGGCACTTTAGCAGTCTTATCAGATGGGCCCTTAAACCTTCTTCTTTAGAGATTTCCTTCTTGCACTAATCTGTCCTGCACTAGTGCAGGAACAAAGATTATGTAGAAGATATAAATGGTGTCTTTACTAAAGGCTTTTTACTTCATGCAAGGACTCGAAATTTTCAAGGTTCAAAGCACTCAGATCTCGTGGCAAGAAACTAGTTCTTGCACCGGATCAGAGCTTCCTGCACTTAGCATTTAATTCTTAAACGAATGTTTAATTATTGCAAGTGTTGTTATACTGTTAAATTTAATTGCAGACGTAAAAAGTGAATGTTTCTGATCTTAACAGAGTGCAGGAATAAAGAAACAATCAATATACATTTATCCCATCATAAGCATTTAATGAAAGAAAGAAGATTGTGGGAAGTAGACTAAGAAAGCTTGTTGCATCACACCAACGTGCACTAGTGCAGGTTCATTTCTCCTACTTGGACCAAGCAGAAAAACCGATCAAACAGAATTGCAGAAAAAAAGGAAATATCACACCTACGTGCACTGGTGCAGGTTTGTTTCTCTTGCTTGTACCAGGTGGAGGAAAACTAATCTGAAATCAAATGCAAGAAATTAAATTGCAGGGAAAGAAAATGTATCTACTTCACACAACGGATCCACTTTCACTCAAACAGGAATACATGTGCTTGAAGTTAAATCACACTTGACAATATAAACACAAATTACATGAAAAGTAAGAAATGGGGTAAACGTGCTGGGTTGGTTGGGCCCTAGCCAACCAGCGCTTTTCCCTCTTTAAATAAAAATGATGCTCAGTAACTTAAACAATTCATCAGCTTAAAGACAGAAACACAATTTCTGGAACATGAGGCAGAACTCCCTTTCATTAATTCATTGAGGCAAATACATGCGTGAATACATTGTCCAGCCCAGATTCAAGCGATAACAAAATAACCTGTTACCGCCTCTCTGTTATCTTTCTGCTATCAAACTTTACTCAAAAAATTCTCCTTAGTCCTATTTACATTTTACATTATATAGATCTCTAGCCAAAAGAAAAAATAAATCGTTCAACCGATTCATAACAAAATGCAGAATTTAGTTTGCTCGGCCTTCAAAATAAGACAGTTTTGCAAAACTGGCCATAGCCAATCTCCAGCTTTCGTCCTTTGAAGATTCGGTCACGACTGCCTTTACGTTGATCTTGTTATCGTGGCTGAAGCTGCTCAACACGAGGTGGTGATCAAGGAGGTTCGGATCTGCTACAAATATTTGTTGTGCTGGAAACGGTGCAAGATCCGGTCCTGCACTAGGATCAGCAGTCACAGTAAGTACTCTATCTACCAAATAACCATTGAAGATATCGATAAGTTACAAAGAGTGATTTAAAAGTAATAAATCATGTAATAAATATTTAATTAATGCTAAGTTGAATTAAAAATATGAATAATAAAGTTTATACGAAATATGTCACCGTGCTTGGACTGGTGCAAGATGAGGGTGCATAAAAGAGGTAAAACAGAGGTAAATGGTTATGATTTAGGAAGGAGAAAATGGTAAAAAAGAGAGAAAATTAGGGGGCTAACATGGAGAAACCATCATAATTACTCACAGGTTTAAAGCCATTCTTGATAAATTCATGCTTTACTCCAGAGGGCTGATCAATCTTCAAAAAAGATGCATTTATGGTTGGAATGCAACCAGACAAACCATTCACAACATTGCCCAAATATTTGGAGTTTCCTACAAACTTAACTGGGATCACTTCAATTATTTATGAATTCTTGTTAGTGTTGGCCCCTTAAAGTTAGAAGTCTAGAACATTACCATAGACAAAATGAAGAGAAAAGTGCAGCAGTGGGGTTCTTCTTGGTTAAACCTTGTTGGGCGCATTATCTTACTCAAATCTGCCCTCTCATCTCTGCCCCTATACCATTTTACTCTCCTTCAAGCCCCTACTAGCATTCATCACAAATTTGAAGCAATCCTAAGACACTTTCTCTAGCAGGGTGGCAAAAATGAGAAGAAAAAATATAATCTTGTCAAGTGGAGGCAGGTCACTTAAGATTACGAATATGGAGGGCTTGGAATTTTCTCACCCAAGCTTCTGAACAATTATTTTGGTGGGAATATCGTGTGGAGGTTAATCAACAGACAACAAGCGTGGTGGAAAAGAGTTTTGGAATCCAAGTATCTCAACTCTCCCCGTCAGCATCTTTTTGATCAAGACATCCCAAACAGACCCTGCTCTAAAATCTGGTCCCTCTGCAAGAAATCCATCCCTTTTCTAATTCACAATCTCTCTAAAGTCCCAATTGGAGGTAGCAGCATCAATATGGGGAAAGATAAAATCATGGGGAAAAAACCTCTCTTAGATATGCCTAGCACCCAACACATTCTTTCCCATTTTCAAAGTCTTGGCCTAAGTCTCTTAAATCATTTTTCTAAGTGGGATGATCAATCCCAAAATTGGATTGGATGGCTATTTCCCACAGTTCCTGCTTATTTGGAAGCTGATCTATTCAATCTCCAAATTCTGCTTCATGGCGCTGCTCCCTTGCGAAAGGATAGCTTTCATTGGGATCCCTCGGGCTCTGCATACTCCATTAAAGATGCTTATTGTCAACTCTTCCATGATCTCTACCCCTCTCCTCCTTGGCCAACTTGGAAATGGTGTGGAAATAATAAGCCATCCCAAAGATAAAGATATTCATATGGACGCTGCTCAAAGGAAAAATCCTCACTTCAAAAAATCTAAAAAAAATGGGAGTGAATGGTCCAGCTAGGTGCCCCAATTTCCAAAGGGCCGAAGAGACTGCGCATCATCTTTTCGTCATGTGTCCATTTGCTGCTCGATGTTGGACAGATCTTACCTCTTCCTATTAGCCTCACTGGGAGCATAACATCACCTTTTGGGAATTGATTAAAAGCTGGAGGAACAATTACCCATGGGGGGAAAAGAAAAGAAATCTGGCAAGAAGGGTCCGAGACACTTTTCCTTACGTGCTTATGTGGAACATTTGGCTCTCTAGAAATAGAAATATCTTCAACGACAAAGATCCCTCCTGTAGGAAGGTTTGTAGCAAAACATGGAGCCTCACTCTTGAAACAATAGCCTCCAAAAACAACAGCAGAATCAATATTAGTGATATGTAAGTGGAAGAAAGGAATTTCCTTGGCAATTTGCTGGACAACTCTGGCTCTCACAATCCTCTAGCTAATCAACTGCGCCACAACACCTCCAGTTGGAATGTTGGGAAAAATACTGAGAGGGGGGGTGAATCAGTATTTAATGCAGATAATAAAATCTTTACTTTTCCTTTCTAAAACCCATACGCTACTTTTCTGAAGCCAACTAGCGTATATACGCGGATATCCTTTACAGAACTCGCGTATTCTCAGAGATTTAATTATGTATTCAATTCTTAACTCAGATCATTGCATTGTTCATTCATCAGATATTTCAAAAAAGAGTAAACAGGTGCAGAAAGAATAGAATAATCATCACACATAGTCAACACACATGAACACTAGATTTTTAGGTGGAAACCCAATTCGGGAGAAAACCACCGCTGCCATTGTCTCAGTCTTCAATATTTATTATAAAGAAAAACTTCTTACAATCATGTACTGGCGCAGACTCATACCAGCACGCAGGCACCCACCTGCAGAAGGCTACAACCTTCTCTCGTTTACTAGCCACACCTGGAAGGGAGCAACAACCCCTTACTCTCGTTTACCAGCCTCACCTGGAAGGGAGCTACTACCCCCTGATCTTAGCACCAACCTCTGCTGGCAGAAAGCTTCTACTTTCAGACTGAAGGTTTCAGCCCTCAGATCCACTGCAGACCACGTTTCATCAATTTTAAAACTAGATCAAACAGCTACAACACAACCCTTTACTTCTCAACAATCATTCTTGCCCAATGCTTCATACAGAATAGTGAGACCACTGTAACCAGATATCAGAGACAACCCAGACTTCAGAATAGATATGTAGAAACACATTCACCTTTCAGCAACCATTATATCAGATACCATACGCACTTTTATTTAATCAGACCCGCGTATATACGCGCTTTTCATAAGACTAACCCGCGTATACTTCAGTGCATTTTCAGAGAAAAATCATAACTGCGCATACGCGCTTTTCCTTCCATAGACCCACGTATACACGCGCTTTTCATGTAACGAACCTGTGTATAGATCTATAAAAGATAATCTTTACAGAATAGACAAGATCTATGATCTTACCTAGATTTCTTCAACAGATTTGCACCAAGACTTCTTTACTTCTTTTCAGATCATCCTAGAGATTCTCATTTACAGATCTAGAGATATTGAACTTTCTTCATGAACATAGGTGCATCATAGACTTCAGATCTATCAATTAAGAATAGAGTTCAACCATGCAGATATACTTCAGTGTGAAGTATTCATTTAAAACCCAGACCACTTGCACACCCTTTGCACAATGATTTTCTTCTCCTTTTATAGATTTAGCCTTTGTCAATACCATGAGCCAAAACCACATCCCTTCCGATGGTATTCTTGGACGGGATCAAATAGATAATCCAGCGCTCAATACAATGGGTCAATACCATGGTAAAGCCCCTTGGTACCATACTTTTAGAGCGCAAAAGGGCATACACGAATTTTAGTGTTCGTTTCCGCGTGTATACGCAACTTCGCCTCATAAAAGTTGCGTATATGCTAACCTTGAATGTATACGCGGGTTCCCTTCACAAAAGTAGAGTATATATGCGGGTTTCCTTCACAAAAGTAGCGTATATATTGTGACATATTATATTTATCATTTTTTTGGCACTTACTGGAATTCTTTTCTCTGCCACATCTGAACTGATGTGAAGATACATCATTCTTACATCTTTAGCACATAGATTGCTTATCATAGGCAATTCATCGAGTAGATTTCCATCAAGGACAAATTCATCAAGTAGGTTGCCATCATCTTCATCAAGTGGGTTGCCATCAAGGACAACACTCTGCATCATATTGCCAACATGGAAGATTCGAGTAAAAGATAAGGAATTTATAGAATGGTTGGGTAGTTTCTCAAGGCCCACTCTCTTCTTGGACGGTGCATCTAAATCAAACCCAAGAATTGTTGGTGCAGGAGGCATTATAAAAGATGAAAGTGGTAGAAATCTTCTCTCCTTTGAATGGGGTCTCGGCTCCCTCTCCAATAAAAAAGCGGAAGCATACGCCCTCCTTCAAGGTCTTCAACAATAAAAAAAAACAACATCTCAAATACAATGGTGTTTGGGGACTCCTCTATCATCATCAACATGATGATCCATGATCAACCGATCAGTAACATAGACCTCCACAGAATAGTCAGCTGATGTCACAACATTTCAAAAGATATGGAACACATATCCTTTCACCATATACTCCGAAGGAACAATGAGGCTGCAGAATCTCTTGCTAACAAGGCTTGCGCCCGAATTTTTGGGAAAATATTTTGCAATGATGAACTATATATGATGCCCCTACCATGATCTTGTCTCAGGTGGATTTTAGATATCCTTAGATTCTCCCCTCTGAAATTTCTGAACCTTGCAGGACCCCTCGTACCCCCTCCCTCCTCTATCCCGTGATCTTATCCTCTCGGGCCTGCTCCAACGCTGCCTCCCTCCTTTCTCGCTGCATTATTTATTTCCTCGCCCTTCTTGCCTTTACACACCCCTTCACAGCTATTCTCTCTACATTGCACTCTAATTTCGTTGTTGCTCCCCTATTCCAATGATCTCCCTCCCTTTTTTGGCCTCCTGCATTGCGCATTCTCCTCCCGCTCATATTGTGCCCTCCCTTTTGTCCCTTTCGAAATTTAGCCTTCCACTCCTTCAGTATGGCTCGCAGCGAGGATTGCTTTTATTGTGCGGATCTGCAGGCAGAGTTGGAGCATATCTGTGCTCATCAAAAAATTCTTGACGAAAAGCATCATGCAGATGTGAAAATCCTTGACGAAAAG
This sequence comes from Pinus albicaulis, assembly GCA_034641835.2. Lineage (NCBI taxonomy): Eukaryota > Viridiplantae > Streptophyta > Pinopsida > Pinales > Pinaceae > Pinus > Pinus albicaulis. The sequence continues at coordinate 71,738 of JAXQQM020086294.1, forward strand.
CAACAAGCAGATGTGAAAGTCTTTCTTCACAGGGTTACATCGCTTCAGCAACAATACAATGAAATCTCCAATCGGTGTGCCCATGTGGAAGAATCAGTCCAAATTCTCAAATATATGCTTGAGAAACACTCAGCTCCAATCTCCAGTTCCAATAATGTGATAAACGCTAACAATGAGGACAACACGGATGCCTCAATTGGGTGCCCAATAAGCATCAACTGATCTATCATCTTCTCTCCTTAGCATGGATTTTAAGTTTGTTTTTCTTCTTTCTTAGTTTGTTCGAATCTACTCATTATCTATATTTCAGTATCTTCCGAACAACAGAAGCAAAGAAGGTGTAGCATTTTGTTGTAGCTACTTTCTCTGTTGCTTCACAAGAACTCTTGCATGTAAAAAAGGAATTTCTCCTCCTCTTTTTTGGAATACAAACTAGAACCTGACACTGCTAAAAAAAATAAAGCTTAATTTATTACAAATGTTTTGAAAATTTTATTGAATAGGTTTATAAATCAATATTTTAAAAGGAATTTTTTTTCATCATTATATTAATTCTACAAGTAATTTTAAGTAAAAATGTTTAAAGATTTATATTTTTATAAAATTTATAATAATATGTTTATATATATATATATATATATATATATATATATATATATATATTAACAATTTAAACTATATCATCAAATATCATATATATTAAGCAAATCATAAATCATATAATTAAAATCCATAACTAAGGGATCATAAAAATTATAATAGAAAATAATATTATGTAAAAATTGTAAAAAACCAAAAATATTATGCATTAAAAAATATTAAGAATGACATTGAGTGGGGTGAGGGCTTGACTATTGGAACCCTAGCCACTGTAATCCTCTTCTTCATACTTCCTTGCCATGCATCTTATGTTGCTTCATTGGTTTGTTTGTTGTTGCTTTACCTGTTGTGAGACACTGTTGTCGGAAGAGATTTTTTCTTTGGATTTGTTGTTGTCGGCTTATTTGTGGCTCTAAAAATGATGGGGGGGGGGGGGAGGTGAAGGGGAAAGCATTGAGGGGGTAGAGTTCTTAGTGATTGGAACCTTAGTTGTTGCAACCTTTTTTTTCGTGGTGCCTTTCCCTGTTTCTTCCATCATTTCAAAGGATTGTTTGTTGGTGCTTTTCTTGTTGCTGGATGTTGTCCCCAAAACTGCCTTGGTCTCACTGCTGTCGTCTCTTGGTCTCGCCTTTGTTCATGGCTTGTCATAACTTTACATATGGCCCATAATTTTTCATGGATTGGCTCAATTTGTCGTCGTCACACTTCTATCATTTGGCTTGTGAGTGGTGGTATCATTGTCGCTGCATTCCTGGCATGATGTCATATGTTTATGTGAACCAGTTTGTTTTTTAGGTTGGTTCTATGAATTTTTCTTTATTGTAGGTAGTTGGAGTTTTTTGACCCATTTTTTATATTTAACCCCATGGTTTTCATATGGGCCTTTAGGATAAATTTTTTGTTAATGACTATTATGGGTTTAATATGTTTTCTTTGCTATGATTTTTTTGGAGCTTTTGAGGGATCTAGTCAATTCCCTGGTAATGTGCTTTCTCTAAAGAATATATGCAAGATGCAATTCTATTTATTCTACATAAATAATGTTATGGTTTTTTTCTCAATTTTTTTTTTTTTTTTTTTTAAGAATTTCTAATTATTTTATGATCATTTTTAGAGTAAAATGCATGGTGTATATTTAAATTTATATGATTCTCATTTAATTTAAACAAAATTATGACTTAAATGAATCATATATAAAAGAATGCATAAGTTGTATAGATATTAAATTTAAGTTGTATGGAATAAAAAAAACATTTTATTGAAATATCTAACAAAATTAAAAGTTGTAACACAAAAAAATAACATTAAATGAAAGTATTATTAAACATTAGAACCACTTATAGTGTTAGTAAATCCTATCAAATATTTATAACTAATATTTTAAAATAATTGAAAATGATGGGGATCTCAAAAAAATTGAAAATATTTATTAGATTGTATTATACTTCTCCAATCCCTCTGTAGTAATAGTACAACAAAACAATATGGATTTATATTATCTACCTAAAGTTACAAGAAATGTAAGCTTGATGCCGTTCTTCATAAAACAACAATTAGCTTATATTTTCCAGCTCAAATTCACATATCTCAAAAAATGATATAAGGGTATCGTAATAGGGGCCATAGATGTTCAAGGATGATCAAGGTTAATGAAAAATGCAATCATATGAGAATGTTTAGGTATAAGATGTGGGATCATTGATAGAACATACATGATAGGAGGAGAGGATGGAGGAAGAGGAGCTAGTTGATTTCTCTTGATTTATCTACTTAAGGTTTATAGTATAACTAAATCTTACCTATGCATGAAGGCATGTTGAATAGATGGATGATGAAGGAAGAAGATTAAAAAATATTATGGAAGGGAAGTTGTCAACATGAGGTAAGAAACTATTCCAATCCTAGTAATCAACGCGGGAAGACTAAATATTTTGCAAATGCTTTTACCTAAAGTGGGATGGTATTAGATCCAAAATATATAGAAATACATTTGGTCGGAGCTACTTTGATCATTTTGGGATCTTTTTGATTATGAAGATTCTATGAATTGGTGTTGATCACTACATGTGCCATTTAAAGGGGATCTTTATCCATGAATTCAGATACATACTCCATTAGGAAATCTTGTTCAGCAAGGATGGGTCCCAAGGCATTAATCATAGTCATATGGGAACCATTACAAGGTTTTGTTACATTATATAGTTCTTAAGAGAAATTCCATTCTCCAAGGGTAAAAACAATGCCTTAGGTACTAAAAGATGCATTTATGGTTCATGGACCATACATAGGGTATGGAACAACCACACAATCTTTGTAAATGAAATATTTACCCCACACATATGATATGGACACCATTAAGAGGTTTAGCACACTATGGATCAATATTGGGGCCTTTACCATGGTCTAAGGACAAACACTAAGGCCTAAAAGATATTTTTAAGGTTCATGTTCACATGTGCCTCCTTTGTGCTTCACACAATCATTCCAAGTGTTGACAATTTTGTTAACATCCTAACCACTTAGAAATATGGGTGGCTTATTTGTAGGAATTGTCACCTTCTCCTTGCACAATACATAGGTAGATTAAGAGATTAAGGTTTTAGTTTTTTATTGTAAAAGTATCCTTAATTAACCTAGTTTAATCCTTAAATCATTATATTATATTGATATATTAAGAAAATTTTATGTGTTTGTCCCTAAGATGTTAGCGATTGTAATAAAAATACAAAGCATGTAAATCTACATAATGGTGTCCACATTATAGTTATAGGATATATATACCAGAGCGCTCGTTGATGTAGCTCAGAAAGGTGTTCTAGCATCACCCGGTGTCAGTGAGGATAGAAACGCTAAAGCAGAAAATATATCCAAGCCCAAGTTATTCTTTTGAATGTAAGTGTCTTAATTAAATTCATTTTTTTAACTTAGGGAAATTGATTAATTAATTAGTAATAATTGAGAAATTGTTTTTTTTCCTCTAGAGACTTCTAGAAAAGTTTCTAAGCGATCTTAACCATCATTTAGAACATTTTAGAACTAGATCTTGGTTGTTTATTTTTCAACAAGAGATTATAAAGGAAATTGATGGGAAGTCTTGGAGATCAGTCATTTCAGTGAAGAGGGCACAACAATAGCATGGGGTTTGACACCAATGACGATTTCAACAACAGTTGAAGTAGTGAATATTTCCCAAGGTTTATTTCATCAATATTCTCTAATTTTTTGAGATACGAAGGAGGAATTCTCCCAACATTTTTCTGCAAATAGGGAGGTTGAGTTATTGGGGCCATGAGGGTTCTAGGATAGGATGATTTTTCTTTGATAGAGGCTAATATTCCTTGTGGAGGTTGATATTTCTAGGAGAAGGTCATATATATTGTGAAGAGAGACATACGACTTGCCAACATAGTCGAGAGGCTAATTTTGTCCAGGTCATGAGCATTAGAGAGCTAGAGGAGCCACATGTGTGAGGTCATACATGTTGTATTTTCCATGAGAGGTTGTGTTAGGTTGTAGAGGGAGATCGTGAGCCTTCTAGTGTTTAGATTGTCTTGCAGAGGTGAAGAAATATTTTGTTGAAGATTTTTTGGGGTTTGGAAATAAGTATTGTAATATTCATCAATTACATAATTTGTTGAAGATTAATAAATCTCTCAGATTTGAAGAATTGGTTTTCCCTTCAGGGTTTTTTCCAAGGATTTTTCCAAAAATATTGTGTCCATTTTGTGATTGGTTTCTTCTCAGAGTTTATGTAGTTTGTTTTTGTGAATATCACAAACATATTTTTATTTAGTATTTTTGTTTTAACATTTTTTATCAAAATTAAATACATTGGATAATTACCAATTAATTGAAATAAGTGATATTTTATCAAATTTTCACATGGTATCAGAGTGGATCTGATGCACAAAGGTTTACTTGAGTAGATCAACGCAGGGGTTTGGAAGAGGAAGCCAAGGGTTTAATACTTAGATGATTTTCCAAATTTACTTGGAGGAATTTTACCAAGGTTATTTTTCTGCAAAAGGGAGGCCAAAGTAACCTGTGCGATCTGTCAGTTTACTAGTGCGTGTTGATGAAGATACAATTTCATTTTCTAGTTGCCAAATAAATTTCCTAGAGGTAATTCAAGTGGATTTATCTAGTTGTTGGACATAGAAAAATTTGTCTGAGTGATTTCCTCGAGAGAGTGCAAGTTTCTGGGACAGTGCACAGTTCCAATGGGAAGTATGAGTTTTCGAGTAGTATCTGAGATCATTGCAAAGGAATACCATGAGGTTTTACAAATACTTTTTTTTAGCTGGTAGAAGAGATATTATTTGTATTTTCTCTCTAGGGCTTCAGTAATGGCTTCAGCAGCAATGAGGGATCAAGATAGGTTGGATGGTGCATTGAAAATTAGTTTCAGTAAAATTCGGTATAAGAGAATGTACTGAAGGAGTTTGCTACAGAGCATATCATTATACTAACATATCATATCATGTTGCCAGAGTACCAAAAATTTGATGCCAAGGTCGGGCATGTCACTTCTAGATGGGGTCAAGGACCACATAATTTCACATTTAGTGGAAGATACAACCAAGAAGATGTGGGATGCCATAAACATACTTTTCTAGGATAAAAATATGAATCAGAAAGTGATCCTAAGGGAGAAGCTCAGAAGAACTAAAAAAATAAGGGAGAGAATGTTGTTAGTTATCTCACCTACATCACGATAGTTAGAGATGAGCTATCAGTCATTGGAGAGAAGGTTGTTGATGAATAGATAATGAGAAAAATCCTTAATGGATTTCAAAAACAATGGGATGTTTCCGTGCAAGTGGTTAGTGGAAGATCTATTTTTCCCTACTTGGGAATGCTTGTGGAACGAATTCACATAGGAGGAGCTTCAACTCAGCCCTCAAAATAAATAATGGTACTAGCAATAGTTTTGAGCAAAAAGGAGATGACAACAAGAATGTTGCTCTTGTGAGAACGAGAAAAGAGAATAATGTATTTAAGGGTATAAATCAAAGGAGGAAAAGAAGAAGGACATGTTCAATACCAAGTGTTATGCTTTCATGAGTTTGACCATTACCATAGTAATTCCCACACAAGAAGAAGGGTGAAAAAAAGGGCAAGAAGCAGACAGTGGCAGTCGCAGAAGAACTTTATAGATATATAGAGGATGAGTTGGCACTCATTTCTTATAGGAGTAGTATAGGAGAGTTGTGGCATAGTGGAATGCGCCATGGGGTGCTCAAGATGACAAGTGTTCTAGACGTGAGTATAGAGCACAATGGTGTACAACATAGAACACCTTCCTGGCTAAGAGGGAGTGTTAGTTGATGTAGCTCGAATAGTTGTTCTAGCCTCATGTGGTGTCAGTGAGGCTAAGAAAACAGGAGCATAAAATATATCCAATCTCAAGTCATTATTTTGAACGAAATTGCCTTAATGTGTAAGACAGGGATGCAGAATTCACTTCCAAGCTTTGGAAGGAGTTATTTGTAGGATTAGGTACATATTTGGCCTTCATTACAACATATCATCCATAGACATATGGACATACTGAGAGGGTCAACAGGATCTTGGAGTGCATGTTGAGGATGTATGTGATGCATCAGAAGCTGAAGTGGGAAGAGTATCTTCCAATGGTAGAGTTTGCCTATAAGAACAAGTATCAGGAATCCTTGAAGATGAGTCTATTTGATGCATTGTATGGGTAAAGTTTTAAAAAGAGAGTTCATACAGGTGAATTATATTTCAAAAGAGAGGAATAAATTGTTCCGATTTTTTTAGTAACCCAATGTTTCAGACTTCTTAAGTGAGTCCATCTTCAGGGGTAAGCGCCAAATATTCTTTGAGAAGATTTGTGAGGATTAGGGAAAGGGAATAATTATATATATGTAGAAAATGACATGTTTATATATATAGTTTTTCCCTTGCCCTAATCCTCACAAATCTTATCAAATAATATTTGGCGTTTACCCCTGAAGACAGACTCACTGAAGAAGTCTAAAATGTTGGGTTACTAAAAAACTTGGAACAAATTATTCCTCTCTTCTGAAATGGGAAAAGTTGTAATATTCCCATTTGTTGGAGTGATCTGGTGAAGAAGGTATTGATTGGACTGGACATGTTGGGAGAGATGGAGCAAGAAATGCAGGTTCTCAAGAAGAATATGAAAGCAACACAGGATAGGCAGAAGAGATTGATCCGAATGGAAAATGGCATCCACCCATGGTATTCATCTACCCATGTTGTCCATCCACCCATGGAATTTACCCATGATATTGTAAATGTCATTGACCCATGGTATTCATCCACCCATTGTATTTATTCGCCCATGGTATTGTAAGTGACATCTATCCATGATATTCATCCACCCATGGTATGTATCCACACATGGTATTCACCCACACATGGAATTTACCCATGGTATTGTAAGTGGTATCTACCCATGGTATTGGCCTATGGTATCTACACATGGTATTGTAACTCAAAAAAGGCTATAAATAACAAGCCTCAGTTTGTAAAAGGACAGATTGTCCACCACAATGTAGCTTCTACAGTTATTCTCTATTTTAATAAAACAAGTTTCTTTGTGGTTTTATTTTCTTTGTGTTCTCTTTTTTTTTTTTTGGCATTCTAATTTTGCAGATCTTGTCAGATCCATTTCAACTTCTTAGATCTTGGGGGCCTCCACCCAAGATCCGGATCAGTGGTATCAGATTCTGGTTACGCCTCCATGGGAATGAGGGTTTGAAACATATTGCAGTTTTAATGTTTTGTAGCAATCTTCAGCAAAATCCATGAACTTTTTTGGGCGGCGAGTTTTCAGATCAGATCAGATCTGAAACTTTTGGTGAAAAATTTACAAAAACAAAGACCAGATCTGGATTCCTTGTGAAAAAATACTCAAATTCAAAAAAAAAATTGGTCAAATTGGAGTTTGGATGAGGGAGATATCGCTGATTCAAAATCAGCAATGTTGAAGCAATTTTTCTGACGATAATTCATGGACGGCGGCTTTCCTGTCATTTTTCGCAATTTTCAGTGCAAAATTTTAGAAGAATGGATATTGATCTGAGCTTCTCTTGAAAAATCACCCAAGTTCAAAAAAAAAATCGATCGAATCGGAGTCCGGATGTGGGAGTTATTGTTGATTTAAAATCAATTATTTTTTCAGAAATTTTGTGATGGCGAAATAGTTCCAACGCGAATTTGCGGGTCTAGAGTCTCTAGATAGTGGTTTCAAACACATAAGAAGTTGCAGAATGATTATTCCATTTCCAAAAACAGGTTATAATAAATATTCTGAGTTATATTGACCGAGTTATGTTCATTTTAAATCTGGAGCAGCATTCGGAGCGGGTTCCCTTTGGAGACGTGCCTTCCCACCCCGCTTTAGTAGGCACCTACTTCACATTCCATCAGTTTGATCATAGCAGCATTCGGCTTCGGTTATTTGGAGACGTGCCCTCCCACCCCAAGCTATGTAGGCACCTGCTACTTCATCAACAATTAGCATCACGGTTATGGGTCAACCGCACAAAATCATTTTCATCGAAGTCCATTTGCTAGGCCGCACACTGTTAGTCACACAGTTGGTCACAAGCATTACAGGGTATCTCTATCCTCGGATCTTCGTTTTTCATGGTTTTGGTTCATCCACAAACCCACACTTCATCGAAGTCCATTTGTTAGGCCGCACACTGTCAATATCACAGTTGGTCACAAGCATTACAGGGTATCTCTATCCTCGGATCTTCGTTCATCATGGTTATGGGTTAACTACACAAAACCCTTCTCTTCAGTGGCTCTTCATATTCAAAAAAGGCTTCTCAGGAGGGAACTTCATGCAATGGGGACCATTGCTTCTTAAGGAGGGAGGAATGATCCGAATGGAAAATGGCATCCACCCATGGTATTCATCTACCCATGTTATCCATCCACCCATGGAATTTACCCATGATATTGTAAATGTCATTGACCCATGGTATTCATCCACCCATTGTATTTATTCGCCCATGGTATTGTAAGTGACATCTATCCATGATATTCATCCACCCATGGTATGTATCCACACATGGTATTCACCCACACATGGAATTTACCCATGGTATTGTAAGTGGTATCTACCCATGGTTTTGACCCATGGTATCCACCTATGGTATCTACACATGGTATTGTAACTCAAAAAAGGATATAAATAGCAAGTCTCAGTTTGTAAAAGGACAGATTGTCCACCACAATGTAGCTTCTGCAATTATTCTCTATTTTAATAAAACAAGTTTCTTTGTGGTTTTATTTGTTTTGCGTTCTCTCTTTTTTTCTGGCATTCTAATTTTGTAGATCTTGTCAGATCCATTTCAATTTTCTTAGATCTTGGGGGCCTCCCCCCAAGAACTGGATCAGAGATATACAAATCGGAACATGTTGTTTAAGGAGTTTTAGGATGGGGAACAAGTGTACTTGCACATCAAGCCCAAGAAGAGTTCCTTACGGATTGGATCGTGTTCCAAGTTTGCACCTCGATTTTGTGGAACTTCCAAGATTCTTGAAAGGATTGGGCCAGTAGGATATCGACTTGCACTGCCCCCGATAGTGAAATTCCATGTATCATTTCTCAAGAAGTATGTTAAGTATGTTGATCATGTGATTGACTGGTCTATATTGCAAGTGGAGCCAAATGGAGGATTCCAGTTGGAACCGCAGTGTGTATTGCAGAGAAAGGTTATCACGCTCTAGAATCAAGCAGGTTAAACTGAAATGGAAGCACTTTGGACTCGATGAAGCCACATGGGAGATGGAGGATCAAATGCAGGCTAAAACAATTTCGTATGATGTTTTAGTATATGTTTTGATGTGATGTTAATGTATATGTACATATGTATATGGATGTAAATAAAGCGCCATGAGATATGTTATAAATCTCCAATAAGGGGTATGGGTGTCATGTTATTATGATGTTATATTTGTCATATTATAGAGTGGTTTTCTCTTAAATAGGCATTAGGGAAATTTTGAGGTCTAAAATCGGCCTCCTAAGAAAATAATAAAATAATAGTTAAACTAATAAAATAATATTTATGAATTTTCAATTCACTTTTTGCACCACAATCCATGTAACCATAGTTAAATTCAATTTAAAAGTTGTACCAAAATAAAATTAATAAAAAAATTGTATTGATGTGTCTATAAATAAGAATGGGTTTTTCAAGAAAAAGTCATTATCATTGAACAACTAATGCATTTGTCTTTTGTACTTAAATAACTTAAAATAAAATAAAATATAAATTTATAAATTCTTAATTATATTATATGTTATTAATTAAAATTTATATTATTTAAATTGTATAATAACATGTAATTAATATACTATATAAAAATAATATAATATAATATAATAAATGTATAGGGATATGTATTGTTTCTTTCAAGAAATATGAAATGACAATAATATATTTTTATTCAAAAAGTGTGAAATGACATTTATTATGAGTACTTTACTTTGAATTTAAAAGTACTTAAAACACTACCATGGTTAACTATGAGTTTTTATCCACCATTGAGAATGTGACAAATAAGTACATTTAACTCAAGCAATGCCACCTCAACCACTATGGATGATGTCATCCCCTAAAATGTGATTGATTCTCATAAAGTGAATTTTGATTGTACATTTTCCTTAGGAGGCCCATTTTAGACCTCAAAAATCCCCTAATGCACTAACACATATTAATATATCTTGATGATGGACCACATAAGTTGGTTCGAAACATCGATACAAATAATAATAAATGCGATGGATCCAGAAAATAATTCTACACACAATACAAATTGTAGAAACCTCAAATCTATAAATTTAAACTTATAAAAATAAAATTTCATTATAACTCTCATATACAATTATATAAAACGAATTGAATATGAATCATTATTAAATTAACATAAGTAATGATTATAACAAATAAACCTGATTCAAATGTTTTATATGCATCTCTTAAAGATAAGTATCCTAATTATACACCCCTTACATTAAGATAATATTAACAAATCACTTTATATATATATATAAAGTATTTTTCTTTCTATGTGGTTCACAGACCACAAAGATCTCTCACTGCTACATCAACGAAATATGCCTAACCTTGAGAGTGTTGAGAGAATTGAACCCGTGACCTCTCAATCACAAAGGTGCCTTAACCACAGGGAATCGACCAATTGTTTAACCCTTAGGGCTTTTAAATATTAAGTATTATATATTCTTGTGGTCACACAATATTATTGTGCCCACAAGCTTTATACAACATAGTCTGGAAACATTGTTGTAAAATGTTATGCAATGTATTGCAGTGTTAAGTTGACTCACTCAAATGATTTAAAACAAAATTAAAATAAAAAAATATTAATTAATACTTGGCTCATTTATCCAAATCTATTTCTTTTATGAGATTATTAAAAAATTGCTTAACATAATGGTTTACAATTTGTGCGAGAATTTTATTTACTAAATCAAGCATATTTAAGATTTTCAAAGCAATTTCACAAAAAAAAAAAAAAAAAAAAAAATTAATAATTATAAATAATTTGTAAATTTATTTTAATTTTGATTTATTAAATTATATATATATATATATATATATATATATATTCAAAGAAATGGTTTGGAGTTTAATATTATAATGAAAGGTTGGTTTCTGAACCAAAACCCTTACATAGTTTTTCATGATTCACTATTATACTACATTAAATGTGTTGGGTATGTGTTATATTCTTTCCAGTACTAGTCCCTATTTTTCGGTGGGCGGACCTGCCCATGGTTTTGTGCATGGGTTTGCACATGGTTTTGGGGCATGATGGTTTTTGGCCCCTGGTATTTTGTAGATCCGGTCAAGGGAACTATGGTTATGTTCTAATCCAAGGTTAATGGATTGGGGTTTATGTATGCTTCAACATGTATATATATGTTGTAACACTAAAAGGAATATAATGAAAAAATCAAGCTGGTCATCCCGATTTGGGATCCAGGGGAAAATCTCTATTTTTATCTGTTTTATGTTTTATGCTCTCGTTATTGTTTATTGTTTTAAGATTCGTTTGTAGATAATTTTTGTACAGTGTTAAAACCTACATCTGGTATCAGAGCTGTTTCAGCTTCAAGGGGATGCCTTTGCTGCTGAGGGCTTTTTTTCTCAGGCTTGTGGTAGACCCTGTTCAGTGGAAGATCTACAGGATCGATTCTTGCGGTGAAAGAAGATGGTGAGCAGTGGAAAGATAGAGATTGAGAAATTTAATGGTCAGAGTTTTGAGTTGTGGAAGCTCAAGATGGAGGATCTGATGGTGGATAAAGACCAGTGGATCATGGTAGATCCATGTACTAAACCAACGACAATGTCAGATGAAGATTGGAAAAAGTTGGATCGGAAGGTGAAAAGCACATTACGATTGTGTGTCTCAGATTCTGTATTGTTGAATGTATCTGGGGAAGCTACGATGAAGAATTTGTGGGACAAACTTGGGACTTTGTACCAATCTAAGTCTTTGGTGAATAAATTTTTCCTGCGGAAAAAGATGTATAATCTGAGGATGAAGGATGGAGGCTCAGTGACAGAGCATCTGAACGCCTTCAATACTATGGTAAGTTAGTTGTCATTTTTTGATATTAAAATCTCAGATGAAGATAAGTGCATTAGTTTTTTGTGTTCTCTACCGGACTCGTGGGACAGTATGGTTATTGCAATAGGTAGCAATACAACTACCTTGAATTTTGATGACATTGTCTCAGCCTTGTTGTCGGAGGAAATGAGACAGAGAAATATGGAGGGTTAGAATGGAGATGCCTTATCTGTATGAGGAAGGTCCCAAAACAGAAACAAGACTATGGTTTCAAGTGGGAGATCTAAATCTAGAGGGAGATCTAAATCTCCTGGAACGTTTGTAAAGGTGTGCTAGAAATGCGGAAAGGAAGGGCACTACAAAAAGGACTACAGATCTAAAGCTCCTGAGAAAGGAAAGGGATCTGATGATGCTCCTTCTGCAGAGGAAAAAACCACCTCGGATGAAGGTGGGGATGTGTATTTGGCTTCTTCTTCAAATACACATGTAGATCATGAGTCATGGTTTATTGACTCAGGTGCATCCTTTCACTTCACTCCCCATAGGGAGTGGTTCTGCGAGTATGAGAAATATGATGGTGGTGATGTCTTCCTAGGGGATGATAGGAAGGCCAGAATCATCGGACGTGGAAAGGTCAAGCTGAAGCTGCAAGGTGGAAGGATTAGAACACTTCCTAGTGTTCTGCATATTTCTGCATTGGCCAGAAATCTGATTTCTGTAAGCAAGATGGATGATGCAGGTGTAAAAACAGTGTTCGAGAAAGATGCCTGCAAGATGGTTCGGGGAGCACTGGTATTAATGTGGGGAGTTTGGACTGGAACTCTGTACAAGCTACAAGGTAGCACTGTTATTGATGGGTGTAATAGTTATGTGGTTCCTGAAAGTGGAGCGGAAAGCCTAGCTGTCTCTGGAGAAAATACCATGTTATGGCATCAAAGGCTTGGACATATTGGAGAGAAGGGCCTTCGGATACTGCATAGAAATCGCATGGCAGAAGGTATGTCTAATTTCTCTCTGTATTTCTATTTCTGTGAACATTGTGTATATGGGAAGAAAAATCGGGTGAGTTTTCCTTCTGGTGCTAAGAGGGCGAACAAGATATTAGAACTTGTGCACAGTGATGTGTTTGGACCTGTGTCAGTTCCATCACTGGGAAAGTCTGTGTACTATGTTTCATTCATAGATGACTTCTCAAAGAATACATGGATATATTTCTTGAGGAAGAAATCTGAAGTCTTTGACAAATTTAAAGAATTTAAGGCTCTGGTGGAAAACCAGACAGAGAAGAAGATAAAGGCATTGAGGACAGATAATGGTGGGGAGTTCTGCAAGAAGGAATTTGAAGAGTTCTGTAAGAAGTGTGGTATAGCAGGGCAGAAGACTACTCCATACACACCTCAGCAAAATGGAGTTGCAGAAAGAATGAACAGAACACTGATGGAAAAGGCAAGAAGCATGCTCAGTGGTACCGGGTTAGGACAATAATTCTGGGCAGAGGCAGTGGAGACTGCATGTTACTTAGTTAACAGATCACCTTCATTAGCATTGGAGGATAAGACCCCACATGAGGTATGGACTGGTAAGAAACCCTCTCTTTCACATCTAAGGGTATTTGGATGTGATGCATATGTACATGTTCCAAAGTAGAAAAGGACCAAGTTGGATAATAAATCTGAAAGGTGCATCTTTATTGGGTATAAGGATGGTTTAAAAGGTTACAAGCTTTGGAACCCGGAAACAAGGAAGGTTGTGTACAACCGAGATGTGGTGTTTAGAGAGGTGAAAGATGTTGTTAAACATGAATTCATACCAAAGGAACCTGAGAAGATAGAGTTTGAGATAAAGGAGGATGAATCAGACTCTACAACAGAAGAAGATTCAGAAGAGGAAGAGCCACAAACTCTAGCTATGAGAAGATCATTTCGGGAAACAAGACAACCAGAAATGTATAGTCCAACGCTACATTCCAAAATTCACCCCTCGCAAATGACGATGATGATCCCTGCTTGTCGGGGAGCGATGGGTCTGGATGATGGAAAACTCTGGAAGGAGGCCATGGTTGATGAAATGGAATCCTTGCACAAAAATGAGGCATGGGATCTAGTGGAGTTGCTGGCTGGAAGGAAGCCCATCGAGAGAAAATGGGTGTTTAAGAAGAAGATGAATGTAGAAGGCAAGGTGGAGAAATACAAAGCTCGATTAGTAGCAAAAGGTTATTACCAGGTGCTAAGAATTGATTTTGGTGATATTTTTGCTCCTGTTTCCAAGGTTACTTCTGTTAGACTACTTTTATCTGTTGCTGCTGCATTTGATTTTGAGGTAGAACAGATGGATGTGAAGAAAACATTTCTTCATGGGGATCTGGAAGAGGAGATCTACATCATGAAGCAACATAAAGGCTTTATGGTGAAGGGTAAGAAAGAGCTAGTATGCTGGTTAAATAAGTCTCTGTATGGGTTAAAACAGTCACCAAGGATGTGGTATCAGAAATTTTATACCTATATACGGGGACAGCCAGAAGCAAGGACGATCCTTGTGTTTATTTTAAATTAATTGGTGACCATGTTATTTATTTGGTCTTGTATGTGGATGATATGTTGTTGATTGGAAATGACAAAGAAATTATCAAGATTTTAAGACCTAATGTTCTCCAAATTCGACATGAAGGATCTTGGTGCTGCAAAATATATTTTGGGCATGGAAATTAAGAGAGATCGGGCAAAGAGGAAGCTCTGGTTAACCAGAGGAAGTATGTCGAGAATATATTGTAGAGGTTCAATATGCAGGATAGTAAACCGGTGAATGTTCCTGTTCCTGTAGGTGTAAAGCTGTCTGTTGAACAGTGTCCCAAGACACAAGAAGAAGAGGAGGATATGTCCCGTGTTCCATATGAAAGTGTAGTGGGTAGCCTGATGTATGAAATGGTCTATACTAGACCAGACATTACACATGTAGTGGGATTATTGAGCAGGTTTATGTCAAACCCAGGGAAGGAGCATTGGACAACAGTGAAGCGGGTTTTCAGATATTTACATGGCACTAGTGATTATGGATTGTGCTACCAGGGAAGAACAAGATTGGAAAGAGTGTTGGACATTCATGGTTTTGTTGATAGAGACTGGGCTGGCGATTTGGACCAAAGAAGATCTACAAGTGGGTATGTGTTTAGCCTATTTGGAGGTGCAGTCAGTTGGATGAGTAAAAGACAGTCTGTATTAGCTCTTTCAACTACAAAGCAGCCACTCATGCAAGAAAGGAAGCAGTTTGGTTGCAGAGATTGTGTTATAGTATGGGGTTGGTGTAGCAAGCTATAAGGATAGACTGTGATAGCCAAAGTGCAATTTTCTTGGCTAAGAACCCTGCTTATCATTCATAGACAAAGCACATTGATGTTTAATATCACTTTGTGAGAGATATGGTTGAGGCTAAAAGGGTGTTGCTGGTAAAGGTGGACACTTTGAAGAATGTTGCAGATGCATTGACGAAGTCTGTGAGCACTCAAAATTTCTCTTGGTGTAGAGAAACAATGGGCATTGCAGAGCTGGGCTAATGAATAAGCTCTCCTATGGCCCCCTGCGGAAACAATATGTGTTATATTTTTTCCACGACTAGTCATGCGTGGGTGGGGGTGAAGGTCCATCCTATACGTTGTGCCAAGCACAGCAAGGGGGTCATAGGGGGGGCAGTAGCACCCTGGGGAAAAAATTTTGGACCCTATTTTTCGGTGGGCAGACCTGCCCATGGTTTTGTGTATGGGTTTGCACATGGTTTTGGGGCATGATGGTTTTTGGCCCCTGGTATTTTGTAGATCCGTTCAAGGGAACTATGGTTATGTTCTGATCCAGGGTTAATGGATTGGGGTTTATGTATGCTTTGACATGTATATATATGTGTTGTAACACTAAAAGGAATATAATGAAAAAATCAAGCTGGTCGTCCTGATTTGGGATCCATGGGAAAATCTCTATGTTTATCTATTTTATGTTTTATGCTCTCACTATTGCTTGTTTTCTGTTTTAAGATTCGTTTGCAGATAATTTCTATACAGGTTTAAAACCTACAAAATAGTCCAAAATATAGATATTCTAATCTTATGGAAATTTTTGCTGACTATTTTAAATAGTTGGCTAATGTAATCTTTACAAAAAACCCCTGATCACAACTTATATCTACAAAACATTAAAAATTATCAAGGCATGATGATTTATCTGGCGGATGGTGGCCCTTCTCAACCTCTTCTTCTAGTTGGTCACCATTTTCCTTGACTTGTTGGTCTTGTCCCCAACTCTTCTAGCCTTTTTCTTTGTTGGTCCCTTGCTGGTCTCCAACTCCTCCAGGGTTTCCTTTTCTCTACTATTGGGTTTTTCTTCCACTTGTAGTAACCTAGTATCCATTGCAACCATCCTTGTTTAAATCTCAACTTGAAATTTCTCCATCTTGATTTACATCAATTCAAACCTTTTTTCCATTAATAATTGATATTCTTGCCTTTCTGTTTCCTACCAAGCACTCTGTTGTTGCATAACATTAATCAACGATTCATAACCTCGAACAAAAATTATAGGAGTTGGTTGATCTTGGCTTGCTTGTGCCTGAAAGATGGAGTTACTTAGTCTGTGATGAGAGCTCCTCTCTGCTGAATGAAGCTTCTAATTCCAAACGATGATATCCACCTCATATTGCGATTGGGTTCTTACAACAATAAAGCATTATTAAGGGTTATTTCGAACTTGTTATGACTAGTATTTACATCCCACCCATCCCACCTTATTTTACTTTTCTTTCCCCTCATCTCCGTCATTATCATTGACAACGCTTCGTTTTTTTTAACCATTTTTCCTAAGGGTGCCCAAGTCATCATTGTTCACAAGCACTAAACCCTAATTTCCTCTCCCACTGAGCTACAATTTGCTATGGAAATAGAGACATTTGAGAAGAGGAGGAATAAGGTAGGTCATATAAGTAAGTATGAGGTCATTTCAGCTCACAAATATAATTTCTCCATCATTTTTAAAGAAGTCATTCCAAGAGTCAAGTTATTCGCCACACATAGGGTCGGTTTTTTTTCAAACTGTGTTTCTGACCAAAAAAAGAAGAATTTAACAAAATTTAGAGAGGCTTTTGTCCATCATAGGCCAAGGAAGAAAAAACTCCTTCAGTTTTTACACAGGTGTCATGTTTTTGGAGAAATGTCAAAACTACATGTGCTACAAGAGGTTTTCTGCACTTCTGGAGTGACCTTGGGAAAATCAAGTTTTCTCCTATCTGTAGTGTCCAAATCACTTGATTGATAAGTCAAATCATAATTAGACAAAGAGGGATTTCCAATGCGCTAACATGATCTCAATTTGGAGTTGAGGAAGGTCTCCAAAATTTTCTTGCAACAACACTCTACATTTTTGGACCCTCTTTCTGTTCTTTTTAACTAGTCTTGGGAAAATAAACTTTTGACAAGGAAAATAAACTTAAATAAGAAAAAAAAAGGTAGATTTGTAAAGTAGATAGGATAATATTTCCAACGAGCTATCTTGGGCCCAATTTCGATGCCAGAAAGTCCTCCAAATGTGGTCTGCAAAAAAGGTGCTACACACAAAGGGCGCGTTCACCTGGGTCGTTGCGCGTTTAGCCTGGTTTCTGTGCATTTATCCTGGACGTTGCACGTTTGGAAAAACTCATAGTGTAATCTCTAACTGCTTTGCGTGTTCTCCTGGGCCACTGCGCATTCACCCAGAAATTTCCAAAAGATCTCTGCTAGATTGCAACTTCACAGTTTGATGCCAAAACTTTGCCACAATGAGCCTTCATGCCTCTATATGCCAGTAAGTAACAATTTTTCATCTTTCCATTCTATCAAATATTAATTTGAGGTGTCATTTTTCTTAATTGAATCTAGTACCTCCTTCTAAATTTAATAAACCCTAGTGTTTATTAAAATCTAATTCACATCCTAAAGATGGTCCCTAAACCTTCATATACTCTTCCTCATAGTCCTAAAACATTTTCCCAACTCCATACTTTTATATCCCCATTACCTAAACAATCATATCCCTTAAAACCCTAAGTCCTAGGGTTTCACTTTCCTAGGCTCTCTTCCATATTCCCATCTCCTTCGTTTCCTCACACCACTCTTCACTTCATACACTCACATTCCATTCCATCTTCTCCCTAAGGTTTTGACACCAAATACATCATGGAAACCTAGTAGATGTGAAATTAGTAAGCCTGAGAGGGATGATTTTGACACATTGGCACATACCTATCAGAGAGGTCATAGGCAGGTGTTTGCCCCACAGATTTTGGGAGGGGCCCTACCTTCTTCACCAACAAAGCAAGTACACAAAGGCAAGGAAAATATGGCAGAAGTGAACATACATGAAGAGGAAGGCCTCCATGAGAAAGAGACAGATTTGAACTTGTAAACTTGGACACAATTGATGATGATCCTTCCTTTATTGTCCAAGAGAAGGAAGCCAAGATTAGAAACCTCCAAGAAAATCTTGAAATTTCCAAGTTTGTCATTAAATTTATCAAACAAGAGAATCAATAGTTGAAGACCAAACACACCATTGATGAAGTGAGATGCATCAAAGCACAAAGAGAGACAAAGGGAAGCTGAGCTAGTTGACTAGCTAACCCTAGATGAACAACTTGCCATAGAAATCAATAAGAACAAGGAATCATGGCTTGATAGAGCCAATATACACTTGGAAAAGCTACTAGAGAAGGCCAAAAAGGATAATGACTTGTTGAGGACAAAGGTCAAACTTCATGCTCGGAAAGAGAGAATTGCATTGGCCAAGCTCAAAAGAGCTAATGCCAAAATGGAAGACTTGACTAAGAAAGAAGAGAAAGAGAAGCTCGATATACTTGCCGAGGTGATACTCCATGCCTAAAACACATTATTAGAAAATATCCCACCAATTTTGACAAAATTTTGGCAAACTTAGCATTTTGGTACATTTTTGTGTTTTCAAGGTTATTTTTGCACAGTAAAATTGCTAGATGTGCAACAACTTGTACGCTACGCTCTTTTTTAAGGCATATAATGGACAAATGGCCACCACCAAAAGATTCATAATGATGAGGAAATCAACCCTGTGCATTTTCTAAGCTTTTGGAGGAGAACAGGTCACTAAAAAAGACAAAAAAACTATCAAAAAACCATGTTTCTGCCTCAATTTTTGCTTGGTTGCTGCACGTTTACCAGTCCTGGGAGAAATGAATTTTGATAGGGAAAATGACCTTTATTTTGAAAAATGAAGATATTTTTGGAAACTAGACTTGAAGGGATTTCCAACAAGCTATCTTGGAGCCAATTTGGACACCTACAACCCAGTAAAAAACAACCTACAAGTTGGGGTAAAATGGCGCTGCACGCTTAACAATTAACTGATTTTTTTTTCTGAGTTTTTCTACAAATTTGAATTTTACCTTGGGGAATAATTTTTTACCTCATGTAAAATATGATTTAAATGTAATTATCATGTTTTTACTATTACCTAGGGTAAATACATTAGGTTAAAACTCATGATGAGGTGTAATGAATCAGTTTCTAGAAAGTTAGGGTTGAGTCATTTTGACCACCCTACACTCTAGGTTTCAGTTCAGACTTTTGTGGATCAGCTCCTCCTCTCATGGATTCGACCCCTAAGGTTGGGAGAGGTTGTTTGAGGCCTATATCACGTCATTTTTGACTCATTTTCAAAGGTTGGAGTTGGAATCAGTTCGATTTTTCTAGTTGATCAAGGGAACTTGTACTCAGTTTTGTCCAAGATGATATTGAGGAGTTGCAGCTACATTTATGGGATACCTGTGGTATTGAATGTCTTTCATTGTTTCTTCTTTAGTCACTTATGTTTAAATGTATTTTTCATGTCACTTTCATATCTATGTTCTAATATTTTACAAGTCTAAAATTCAGAATACATGCTTGCACATGCTCTGTTTTGGGTAACTGATCATATTTTGTTCATTATCTTATGTCTGAGAGAAATACATAACTTATGCTTTTCTCAGCCTTCTTACAGTTTCAAAACCATTCCAAAACAATTTCCTTCAAGTGATTGACATTGTACCTACCTTTCCCCATTGATCCCTGCAACACTAACTCCATTTGCCCTGACCTAGCTTTCCTTGACCTAATTCCTTTATCCACTGATTTTCACAACCAAATCAATTAAAAACAACCCCTTGTACTCTATATCTAGCCTAAAAAGCCTAATTGGTCCAACCCTCAAGTCAAAATCTTGGTTTGTGGTTACCTCTATTGGGATTTCTTCCTCAACCTTGGGAATCTGGTGGAGTGATAACATACTGGTGTCATTGCCAGGGATTGAAGAGACAAACTTTTCCCTGGGAAAAAATGAAAAAGATCAGATCTAATTGTTGATGGTGAACAACAGTTGGAAACATATGAAGGCTGAACCATTCACCTAAAGATTCCATTGACTGAAAGATCCAGAAAATCAACACTTCATGGTGACTCCACTACATGAAGATCAGTAGCTTCAAGAATTTTCAAGGCGAGAAGGTATGCTCCCATGAGCTAGGATCACATTCTAGGTTTCCCAAATAAAATTCCTAAATTAGATTGGCAAAGGAATTTTCCTATGTTTAAAGACGATGATAGGAATGATGCTACTTTACATCTAGTTAAATTTCACATGCATACATGCAAGTTGAAGGTTGAATTTCCTAAAGATTGTCTTTTAAAGATGTTAATGGCTTCTCTTGAAGGAAAAGCATGATCTTGGTATGAAGGTTTGCCACCCGCAAGCATTTGTTCTCTTAGAGTTTTCCATTCAATATTTTATGAAGAATACAAGGAGTCCTACCCTTATTTGTATTTGGTTAATAATTGTTGTGATCAATTTGGGGTTTTCATTCAAAACCTAGAGGATTCTTATGATGATAATGATTTCATCGATGAAGAGATCTTGGAGGCTTTGCATGAAAATCCTTTTCATCACAAAAAAGAGCAAGTGTTTTCTCTCATGGAAAAAAACAATGACGTATATTGTCTTGATATTCACAAAGACTTCCCACAGGAGACAATTCTTGCAGCAGTACAACAAGTTGATTAGCCAAAGGTTAAAGAAGATATTCAACATCCTTGTGAATCTTTAGGAGAGAAAGAAGAAAATAAATGTGTTATGAAAAGAAAACAAAAAGTACTTTCTCCTCTATCTGAATATGAGATAGATCAACTCCTCAAAAGTCATATTGCAGTCCAAGCTAAAGCAGGTTTTCAATGTTCACATAGTCAAAAAAGTGTTGGTAAGACTTCTTCCATTTTTGAAAATGAAAATCTAAGTTTAAATGAGGACAATATTTAAACTAGATTTATAGATCATCATGAAAAAATACAATCTCCTTTTTCAATGTTCATATTTGATGAAGTTTCTCCTGAACCTGATTTGCCTAAGTACGATAATTCTGAAGATAAATTTGATGAGGAGCTTGATGAAATATACAGGAAATTGTTCTGAGTAAACCAATTTATGATGATGATTCCCTGCAAGGAGATCAACTAGAAGATACTGCTTTCTTTCATGAAGATGATAGGGTTGTCATGTTTGATAATTTTGAAGAATGTTTCTTGTTTAAGGATGACTTAGACTATGAATTTGAGGAGCATGAACCAGAGAGAGACAAAATGCCAGAGATTGAGTCATAATTTCTCATACTTAAGGAATTTTCAGCAAACACTCAAATATCAAAAGGTTATAATTCCCTATGCCTTCCTATCGATAAAAAACCAAGTGTCATTTCAGATCAAAATGAAGGGAATACTTGTATTTTTGCTGCTGGATCTCAAGACAAGGTAATGCTTCAGGATTTTCAAGATCCCTTCAGCAGTCTTTTGCAAGCATTGGAGAAGATGAATGTTTTCTTGTTTTTCAGCATAAGTCTTGGTTTCAGTTTCTATTGTGAGTTGCCTACATGTACATCATTCCGCCTGCTCGAGGAAAGTGAGAGTAGAACTTCAGTAAGTAGCCATATCCTGGATTGGTTACACTGGAAGGATCATTTCACCTAATCAAAAATTGTGCAACATATTAGAGTAGGTTGGTATCATTTTAGTTTTATTGGATTTTATTTTCAACAAGTGTTGACAAAATTCATTAAGGTTTGAAGCCAGAGGTGAAGGCCCTAAGGCTTTGATGATCTGTTAGTGTGGGTTGAAGTTCGCGGTGTGTTTTCAGTTTCAGTTTTAGTATCTGTTTATAGATTGGAATCCATTGCCTAATGGATAAGGCACTGGTCAACGAGTTCAAAGAGGTCTGCGGTTCTAGACACCTCCTTCAGAGCTATGAGCTTTTAAATTTTTATCCTAAGTTTGACTATAGAACATTTTAAATTCTGGATTGGAATAAATTGGAACATTGCAATGATCTGGCATTTATATTTGATGGTCGTCTCATGATAGCAACGCTGTGAGTTTAGATTATTTTAATGCATAATTGTGGTGCGTTCTATTGAATATCATTATAGTCAATTTTTATAGTAGCAGTTATACATCAATTACTTGGCTTTAATTGCATAACGGGATCTTTTAACTCCATAAGGCACTGGTTTTAATATAATTGGATCTATGAAATCTCATTAATCTCATCAAGTACTTGGTCTTTCAGCTGTGTCTCCTGAGTTGGTTGATTCTCAACCAATTCTGTTTCTTCATTTCTATTAGGGTCTACCTCCCTTAGCTTGCAAGGAGATAGCTTAGATAGAGAGATTGGGGATCAGGGTGACAGCCCCCGATCTGAGTCGTTGTCTCGGTGCCTAGACAATCTGTGCGACAAATTTTTTTGGCGCTATTTCCAGGGATAGAGTTTTATGTCCTTGGTCTTAACGAAATTTTATAATATTATAATCTTTTTTTGCCATTGATCAGCTTGTCACAAGGGATCACATTTTCTGGCGTCATTTCATCATCTCACTAATCATTTCATCATCGTATCTTTAGCACCTGGACATTTCGGTTGGCTTCTTGTTTGGGTGGCGACTCCACTTATTCATCTATTTACTCCCAGACAAGAATCCCCCCCTGATATCCATCTGCTATTCTCGATTATTTCTTCTGTTTTAAAATTAGGTTCATGTTCAAGTGGCGACTGCAATTATTTCATTTCTTACAAGAATTTCTACTAAGAAGCTCGCTTCTTGTGGATCTCTTGACTTTTCTTGAACAAGGATCTCTTTCTCTAACATCCATTTGGTTTTTTCATTTAAGTAAGTCATCATGGATGATCCTTTTTATGACATGCCAATGGAAGCCATTCGAAAAATGCATGTGTTCTCGGGTGGTAATTCAGCCACTGCTCGAAAGCATCTCTTAACAATTACTCATATAATAAACATATATTGTCTTCCTTCACAATATAATCAAGAAGATATCAAGATACGTCTCTTTTGCTTATACAAAACAAGATGACTCGCCTTGTGCTCCCAATATTATGCAAAATAATGAAATTGATCGTGTAGAGAACTCAACTATCAGCAGGAGATTTCCAAGCAATTCTCAGGATGAATCCACTTGTACCACGACAACACAAATCCATGATAGTGGTGAAGCAGAAATAAGTTGTCAAATCAATGATCAGCATCTTGTTAACGAATTGATTCAGATGGTTAAGGATATATAGCTAAATCAAGCTCAGGTAATCAAGAACATGGATGCCAACCAGGCTCAAATCATTAAGAATATGGAACTTAACCAAGCAAGATTAACAGCTGATCATACCAGGGAAATTGATGCTATACAAAACAAGTTGTTAGCCTTAGAAGAAGAGATGATGATCATGGAATTCAATCACTATAATCAAATTATTGCCACGGAAAAAAAGCATATTGAAGAAATGACGATCATGGAATTTAGTCACTCTAATCAAATGGCCACCATGAAAAATCATTTGATCACCATGGAAGCAAATCATGAGAAATAAATGAACTATATTCATAATTGATTCATGGCCATGAAAGCGGGTAATGATAAAATTATAAAGGACATGGAAACCGGTCAAATGTCTCTTCAGTGCAGGTTATTGACTGTTGAAAAGAGTCATGTGAAGGAAATCAGTACTATAAAGGTTAAGCATTCTAATCAAATCACTGTTATTCAGAATAAGTTGGAAAAAATGGAAAGATCACATATACCAAATGTCCAACCCAGGTCAGAATTGTCAACAGATCATAGGCCTCCCAGTTTGCTGAAGCAAGCTCCATCCTATTATTAGGAGACCATTTCTTCCATTGAAAAGTGGTTGATTGAAGGTGACCCATATAAAAGTAAAACCGAAGGGAATCAGGTTAATACATCACCATTGACAGAGTATATTCATAATAAGATCGGTCATACTCCAGGTTCATCAGATATTTTGTACAAGGATTTTCAAGATAAGGACAAGAAATATACAGTGGTCTCATTACTAACATCACAGCCCACTTAGAAGAAGATAAAAAAAGCAGAAAAGAAGAAGTAAGCGGTTTGATTCGTCTGATGGCCGAGAGCAGCGTGACATTTCGATAAGACAGAGTCCTACAATATACAAGATTGGACATGGCACATCTGAAAAGAACATTACAAACTTGCCTAAAAGTAGAAAAATGCTCAGCATGCACTACATTGAGCACATCTAATGCCACAAGGCATCCTTTGTATTGTATCTCTAACCCTACACCTTGTTATTTTAGCATTTCATTTTTGTGGTTAGAGTAGATTTACTTTCCATGTTAAGTAGAATAATAAATGAAAGAATAGCTTCTATTTTTCATGTGCGTAATGTTATATGATGTATTTGGATGGACGCTACTTATGTAATTTTGTGTGTTGTTTGGATGTAGATTCTAGATTCTCACATTCTTTCAATGAAACAACGTGTCCCCAAGTAGAGCGAGATGTTGACCACACTTTGTCAACGACCCCATAGCAGTACACCCCCATTTTTTTCAAATGAGATTCATCATGTTCGACGTGGTCGCGTCATTCAGATTCCATCATCAGTCGACAATTTTATGAATAATGTAAACCCATTCTACATGTTTATGATGTAAATGATCTAAGTAAAACCGTCATGTATGTAACAACCTAGGTAAGCCTAGTATGTTGGTGACGATTTCTATCCTAGGAGGTTTTTTATCTCACTGATTTACTTGTGTTTTTTGACACAAGTGATCAGCAGAGTTTTTCCTTCCAGCCTCACCCCAAAGCTAAGGTGGATTTTGTCATCAAGATGCTAAGTGAGTCCTAGTGTTTTCTATTGAGTCTTTGTAAAAGTAGATTGGGAATAATCCTAGCTAATTGGCTAGATTATTTTATTACAAGCTACTTGGTTTACTAGATCATGTTTTGAGTCGTAGAATTGGGTGCCTATTTGAGGGTCTATACGAATGGGTTTTCCCCCTTCATGTGTCTAAATGTATTTATCTTATGTAAAGAGGGTTGGAAAAATAATTAAATCCCTCTCAGTGAATTAATTAAATTTTCTGGCCAAATTAATTAAAAATCCTAAGCCAAAAATTTAATTAATTTTAGGTCCTAGGTGAGTTAAAAATTTTCAAAAGCAAAATTTGTGGGTCCTTTAAAAATGATTTTTAAAAGCCCTAGGCCAAGGGAATAAGAAATTTTGGACCCTTGGGCCTTGGTGGTTAAGTAAAAGTCAAAATTTTGAGGTAATTAACTCAAAAATAGTATTTTTGAGTTAATTAAAATGGAATTAAATGATAAATTCGTTTTTCCTCAAATTTATAATTTCGACAATCCAGATTAAAAGATTATTAATTCTTTTGGACGGTTGAGATTATTTTGACAAGGATCATCCAAACTAGTCGTTGGAGATTTCAGCTATAACTTAGAGGTCTTGGTATGTCATTTGCATCCGATCTTTGGATCGTGCACTTGTTCTTGGAAGCTCTTGTGATTCCTTTTGATGAATAAAGCATAAAGACTTTAGGGTTACAAATTTTGATGTTCCTTTCTGGATCTATGTGGTGATTTGTCTCTAAAATATGCTACTTAATTTGGCATTTTATGGTTAATGGCCTTCATGGATTAATCTGCATACAGGTATCTTGTGCAGTTTTCTGGATTTATAAGATGGCATTTTTTATTTAACGGAAAGACTAGTTATCTATTTTTTTGAAAGATCTCATGTTATTTTCTTAAATCTCTATCAATCTAAAGTTCAAATCTAAATGTGCAGGGAATATTTTTAAGGTTTGAGCATTTGGGGAAGTCTTCAGTTAGAGCAGTCGACTCTCAGATAACATAAATCTAAAAAGCTCATTATTTGTTGATTTCCAAAGCTATCTTACAGAATTAGTGGTTTTGCAGAGTCTTCTAGGACTTGTGCCTCTCTTTAAAAATTTGAATTTCTAAAAGATTGTGCTGAAATGGGTTTAAATCTGGTTATGAGGGTCTCCTAATTTGTAAATTAGCCTTGTAAATTTGTATCTATTTTTAGATCTAAGAGTTTATTTCCGTACGTAGTTTGGATCTGATCTGATTTGTGCAGGTTCTACAGGGATTTTTTCAAAAAAAGTTTAAGATTTGGCTTCAGATCTCTGATTCAAAAAATTTGAAAATCTGAATTTCTGATGAAATTTTTTGCTAGGTGAGGAGAAATTGTTTTGGGAAAATTTTGCGATCATTAATCTTTGCAATTAAATCGTTGATCTGCCCTTCATTGCTCAATCGGTATTCTGGCTAGCCTGCTCCCCTGCATCCGTACAATCCGTATGGGATTGCCTATGTCGGCATTCAAATAATTAAGGGACGAAATCAAAATAATTTCTACGGATCTGCTCTCTGCGGCCTTCAATTTTGTTTCTGGGTTGCTCTATATCCCATCCATACGGACGTCCTGCTCAAACCTGCCCAGCTTTCATCTCTTCTCTGCAATTTTTCACGCAACCTCTGATTAGTATCGATTTGTTCAGCATTGATCTATCCAGCTTCCTCTACGATCCGTACAACATCATTTTCGCTTGCTCTGCTTCATCCTGCCTCCCGTACGAATCCGTACGGCCTTCCTCAACCCGCAAAACAAAAAAAAAAATTCATGTCTTTTGGTTCTGGTTTTAAACGTAAGTTTGGATTTTAATTTTTTTTGTTAGACTTTTGATTTGCGTTGATTTGGTTTAGTTTTAAAATTTTAATTTTAGATTTTAATTTTTTAATTTTTAAGATTTTCATTAATTTTGTTTCAGTTAAATTTTAAATTTTCTAGATTTTAGATAATTTCCTTTTAGTTTTAATTCTTAGTTTTATTTTTTTTTAAATAGATTTAGGATTTTAGATTTTAAATGACGTTAGATTTAGTTTAGTTTTAAATGATTTCGTTTTAGATTTAATTTTAGATTTAAATCTTTTAGCCTTAGTTTAATTTTAGCTTTAGTTTTAATTCAGATTTTTTTTTTCTTTTTTTTTTAAGAAATAAAAAAATAAAAATAAAACTTTTGCCTTTTAGGACTCTAGTTTAATTTTCATTTTTTTTAGATTATTATTATTATTATTATTATTAAATGTTTTGGATTTTAATTTGTACTTTAGCTTTAGATGTATATATATTTGCTTTAGGTAATTTTGTTTTATTTTAGATTTTTAATCTTTTAGTTTTAAAGAAAAATATAAAAAAAATAATAATAAAAAATTTCCAAAATTTTATTTCATAGTCAAATGAGCTTGCAAATTTTTATCTAAAGTTTGACTATATGAGAAATTTTGATTTTCGAATTGGAATTATTTGGAACATTATAAATTCGGAAATATTGATAAAATCTGAAATTTAAATTTGATGGTACCCTCATGATAATATTTTATCTCAAATTTAAATCGTTGGTTCAAAGTTTAAAGCTTAGCTGTGGTTAATGATTTTTGAGCTATCTTTAATTGTGGTTTTAAATTGCTTGAAATTGGTATATAATTGTTTAAAGTTCACTTTGGAAATATTTCAAGTAATGATAAATTGCATGTCTTTATCGAGGATGGTTAATGCATAATTGTGAAGGTGTTTCATCGAATATCATTGTGGTCAATATATTTTTCATAGCAGCAGTTACATATTAGATACTTGACTTTAATTTCATAACGGGATATTTTGACTCCACAAGGCACTGGTTTTAATCTTCAAAACTATTTAAATCTATATAATCTCCTTAATCTTAACAAGTATTTGGTTATTTAATTGTGTCTCCTGAATTGATTGCTTTTCAATTGGTTTTCTTTCTTCATTTTCATTAGGGTCTACCTCCGGAGTCGATGTTAGCACTAGTATTTAAATCCCACCCATCCCGCCTTATTTTACTTTGCTTTCACCTCATTTCCGTCATTGTCATTGACCTTGCTTCATTTTTTTAACCATTTTTCCCAAGGGTACCTAATTCATTGTTCACAAGCACTAAACCCTAATTTCCTCTCCCACTAAGCTAGGGTTTGTTATGGAAATAGATACATTTGAGAATATGAGGCATAAGGTAGGTCATATTAGTAAGTATGAGGAAATTTTAGCTCATAAATATCATTTCTCCATCATTTTTTAAGAAGTCATTCTAAGAGTCAAGTCATTCGCCACACATAGGGTCGGTTTTTATTCAAACTATGTTTCTGACCAAAAAAAGATGAATTTAACAACAGTGAGAGAGGATTTTGTCCATCACAAGCCAAGGAAGAAAAATATCCTTCATTTTTTATATAGGTGTCATGGTTTTGGATAAATGTCAAAACTACAAGTGCTACAAGACGTTTTTTGCACTTCTGGAGTGACCTTGGGAAAATCCAGTTTTATCCTAGTTGGAGTTTCCAAATCACTTGCTTGATAAGTAAAATGATAACTAGGAAAATATATATTTCCATTGAGTTATCATGAGCTCAATTTGGAGTTGAGGAAGGCCTTCAAAGGTTTCCTGCCACAACACTTTGCATTTCTGCACCCTCATTCTGCACTTTTTGACCAGTCTTGAGAAAATCAACTTTTTACAAGGCAAATCAGCTCCAATCAGAAAACCAAATGTATATTTGGAAATTATACATGATAATATTTCCAATGAGCTTTCCTGGGCCCAATTTGGACACTGGGAAGGCCTCCAAATGTGGTCTGCAAAAAGGTGATGCACATAGAGGGCGCGTTCACCTGGGTCGCTGCGCGTTTAGCCTAGTCGTTGCACATTTAGCCTAGACGTTGCGCGTTTGGCCAAAACCACAGTGTAATTTGTAACTGTGCTGTGTGTTTAGCTAGGGCACTGCGCATTCTCTTGGATCGTTGCACGTTCACCCAGAAATTTCCAAAAGGTTTCTACCAGATTTCCACTTCATAGTTTGATGCCAAAACTTCACCAAAATGAGTCCTCATGCCTCCATATGCCAGTAAGTAACAATTTTTCATCTTTTCGTTCTATCAAATATCAATTTGAGTTGTCATTATGCTTAAGTGAATCTATTACCTCCTAAATTTAATAAACCCTAGTGTTTATTAAAATCTAATTCACATCCTAAAGCTGGTCCGTAAACCTTCATATACTCTTCCTCACAATCCTAAAACATTTTACCAAGCTGGTTCGTAAAAATTTTAATCAAGTTTCTTTTGATTATGATAAACATGTTAAATCTTCACATAGGATTTTGAGAAAAATTACATTTTCATTTTTTGGTTTAAATAACCATAATGTTTCAAGATGTTGGAAGAAGATAGCCATGCACAAGAAAATTTCTAAACAAAGTAGACATAAATACAAAGGTTCATTGGACAAGGAAAACCATGTTGAAAATAATATGCAATTGTTTTTCATTCATTTCCATAAGCAAGGTGATCTTGTAGACAAGTGTTGGACTTTGTATCCAACGAGTCATCCACGAAATTTGAAGAAGGTGGAAAAAGATCTTGAAAAGAATGGAAAAGAGGATTCCATAATTGATGTGGGTCAGGATGATTGACATGATGGTGAAGTACAGCTGAAAGAAGTGCCATTGAAATGGTTTGGTAAGAGATGGTTAGATTTCTTATCCAATTAAGGCCTTGCATGTCTTTTGATGATTGATGCAAATCTTGCCTATTTGACGCATTTATTTTCTCTTGAAAGATGTTGCATATTGTATGAAGCAAGGTGTTTGAAAAGTAGAGTTATGTTGATTCACTTAGATGTAGCAAAGATGGAAATTTGTACATGTTTTAGTTTGAATTGAGAGTCAATTGTTTGGAGAGGCATGTTTTGTCGACTTGTGTTTGGTTGATGAGTTTGTACACAAGATGTAAGAGGACATGGCGATGTTCACAAGATGTGACATTTGTTGCTTTGAAGAAGAAAAATAATATGTCGTCCAGTTATGTTTCTTATATGATGTGTTTTCAGATTAATGGTTGTGTTTGTGACAAGATGTCGCAGGATTTTGGGAAGGTCCACTCTTGAGCGAGAGGCTCATGATTAGCCTTCATTCCCAAATCATGGCATGAGAAACATGTCAACACTGGAGGATGATGGAAAGAGGGACAAGATGTTAAAATTATTGCAGCCAAAAACGAAACCATTGTAGACCATTTGATGTGTTAACGCCAAGAAGTGAAAGAGATGGTGAACGCATTCTTCCAAATGTGGAATTTGGAACCGTGAAGGAAAAAAAAAATGGTCATTTCATTTCTTGTTGTTACTGATGTTGGAATTCATTGTTGTAGTTCACTTAGATCATCTTTAACTTGGAAAAGTGATTTCCAAGGAGAAGCTTGAATCGAATGCATGTGTGTGTGCAAAGGAGGAACATGATTCTCAGTGGGAAGGGCATTAGCTAGTTTTCCAAGCACCGAGGGATCACCCCGGTACATAAAGGTGTTTAATCAGTAAGCAAGCAACCAACAAGTGTTGGATTGGGTTAACGAAAAAAGGAGGACATTGGTTGAAGCGCCAAGCCATTTGCAAGGAAAGGCATGTCAGTGAACCCAAGTGGTTGTCATGGAGATTTTTCCAAGTAGAATCAAGTTGATAGAATTTGGAAAAGAGAAGAGTATTCAAATATTATCAGATAAGAAAATTTTGTTAGTCCAAAAGCCTGTCAATGGGAAGGAGTGATCAAAATCTGGATTGGGAGGAAAAATTTGCCAAAAATTCAAAGTGCTCAGAATCACACCAAACTTGAACGAATGGATTGGGCCCATCGCCAAGAATCCAATGCACTTTGTTTCACTCAAAACAGAGTTTGTATGAGGAAGTTAGAGCCCGCTGATCGCCATGCCAAATAGGCAAATTTAAAAAAAAAGAGTCAAACAGGGTCAAAGGCCAAAAATTTGGGTTTTCCTCCCGCCCAACGACAGGATGACATGTGTCAAAGTGTGGTTAGTTGTGACTTATTACAATTTAATTGGTTTTTGATGAACCAATGGGGAGCTGGCATGTGCCTATCCCGAATGCCGCCACGTACCCCACCCAAAGGCCAAATTTCTGGGTTAATGTCAAAGTTATAATGCTGAATTATGTTTCCAAGGTTCAAATTTTATTAAACTCTGAAATATCATATATGGTGGGTTGGATTTTCATATTATCTAAAGTCTGGATTATTTTACAAAGGTTGGGTTTTAATATTTCGAAGAAAAAAATTATATGCATAGGAAGGGCGAAGGATGGGGCTCAGCCCCACAACCTCCCCCGCACCAACCACCACATCTAGCAATAGGCCGTGCCTTTAAACTTGTTTTATATAACGCAACACACACACACACATACACATATATATGTTATATCATGTTCCGACGACGGGAGGAGGGATCCAACCCCCTCACCATATGTTCATGAAATATAACTATGGCAGAGCACTTATGATTAATGGTGTGATTAAAATTTTAAACCAAGGTTTAATTAAACTTAAACCAACAGTTAGTGCTAATATGATTTTTCTAATTCAGATTTGTTTAAACTCGTTTAATGCACTAAGTACCAGTTAACATGCACTTATCATTTAATTAAACCAACACTAATCACAAATTAATTTTGGTGGAAAAATTGGCGGTTCTGCTAATTTCAGCGCCACTTCCACATTTGGCGGACTTAAATGGAGATGTTCTAGATTTGGAGGAGATTTATAGGGAAAAATTGAATGAAGCATAACTTTTGCAAATTTCGACCAATTTTGGCTCAAGAAGAGTCATTCCTAGATGATTTTGATGCTCTGAGCATGATGGTGCAGGTTGCAGAGGTGTTGGAGCAATTATGTAAGTTTTTTTTCCACTTTGAAGATTAGAGAAGCCTAGGGACACCAGGAGAGGAGTTCATGCTTGGATCAGCTGAAGACCATTTTTAGAGATTGAAGAGTCTATTTTGAGGTTTTTGGGTCTTCTAAATCCAATGGAGTAGGTTTCAAATCCATTGGAGCACTGTAGGTGCATGTAATTAGACAATTGAACATTAATACCAAGTGGGCCTAGCTAGTTGAAGCAGGTCCACGGAGATGTAGCCCAGGAGGGGTGAACTCCGTTATCAACTATTGTGTAATGTGTATGCTGTGTTTTATTTATCTGCAATTTACTTGTTGTACATGTGTTTTTAACAACTATTTTACTTAATAAATTCCTCATAAAAGACACTAAACTTGACACATAAACCCTCACATAACTAGATAATTTGAGATGATCCTAAACACATTTATTTTAACTGACGAGGGAGCTAGCACCAGAAAACTAGTGGGGCGATATTCAGATCAAGTCGGTATCGGATCATAATTTAGCTCATTTTAATCAAGGTTAGCTAGAAGGATTAGCTATTGGTTTTGAATTTGTGCAAGGAGAATTTAACTATGTGAAAATTTATGTGTGTGAAGAGAAGGTAAAAATTGAGGACTCAACTTTCAAATCACATGAAAGAAGCTTTTTATGCATCAAGTGTGATGGCAACTTCATCAAGCACTGTTTCTAGTCGATATTCCTTAGCAAAACTCTTTGATAAAGAGATGTTGTAGAAGATCTACACCATGAATGATATGGTGCAAGAGATGTATGAAGATAAGAGGGAGAGAATTATACTTCAAGAGTAGTTGATTTCCATGAAGGAGGAGAAGCAAGAACTTCTTGAAAAGATGCATGAGATGGAGACTCAACTCCATGATGTCAAGGAAGCCCTAGCCAAGTATGTGCATGAAAAAGAGGTATGCCCTTCAATTTTATCTTCAATTTCCTCTAAAAATGAATGTGTAGGTGCTTTTTAAAGACACACTAGAGGAATAGGGTCCAAATTATTGATGAAGATGGGCTATGAAGGTAAAGGATTGGGAAAACATGCACAATGCATAATTGAGCCAATTGTTGTTGAGGAAAGGCCTAGGTATTTGGGTCTTGGTTATGGACAACATGATGGAGAATGCTCCAAATTCAAGGAGGCACATGAAGGTGTCCCAAGAAGGATTTTCATTTCATGTTCATTACTTCAAGCTTGTGAAGTTTGTGTTCATGAGGAATGCAAAAGTTTTATACCCACTTTGCGAGAAGATGCTCATAAGCATGTAGCTAATGAGAATGGAAAACAAGAGGATGTTGAAAACTCTAAAGTCATCGAAGCCATTGTTGGTATTCCTAAGAGAGCCATTACCTCATCAAATTCATCTCCTCAAGAAGGCGACAAAGGTGAATGTGCAAGATATAAATATGCCTTTAATCAAGCTGCTTTTGATTATGATAAACATGGAAAATCTTCACATAAGATTTGGAGAAGAATTACATGTTCCTTTTGTGGTTTAAATAACCATAATGTTTCAAGATGTTGGAAGAAGATAGCCATGCACAAGAAAATTTCTAAACAAAGGAGATAGATAGAAAAAGGTCCATTGGACACAAAAAACCATGCTGAAAAGAAGATGCAATTTTTTTGCACTCATTTCCATAAGCAAGATCATCTTGTAGACAAGTGTTGGACTTTGTATCTGAAAAGTCATTCACGACATTTGAAGTAGGTGGAAAAATATCTTGACAAGAATTGAAAAGAGGATTCCATAATTGATGTGGGTAAGGATGATTGACATGATGATGAAGTGCAGCTGAAATAAGCGCCATTGAAATGGTTTGGTAAGAGATGGTTAGATTTCTTATCCAATTAAGGCCTTGCATGTATTTTGACGATTGATGCAAATCTTGCCTATTTGATGCATTTCTTTGACAATTGAAAGCATTTTTTTTCTCTTGAAAGATGTTGCATATTGCATGAAGCAAGGTGTTTGAAAAGTAGAGTTATGTTGAATCACTTATATGCAACAAAGATGACAATTTGTACATGTTTTAGTTTGACTTGAGAGTCACTTGTTTGAAGAGGCATGTTTTGTCGACTTGTGTTTGGTTGATGAGTTTTTACACCAAGATGTAAGAGGACATGGTGATGTTCACACGATGTGACATTTTTTTCTTTGAAGGTGAAATATGATATGTCGTCAATTTATGTTTCTTGTATGATGTGTTTTCAGATTGATGGTTGTGTTTGTGACAAGATGTCGCAGGATTTTGGGAAGGTCCACTCTTGAGCAAGAGGGTCATGATTAACCTTCATTCCCAAATAATGGCATGAAAAGCATGCCAACACTGGAGGATGATGGAAAGAGGGACAAGATGCTAAAAATATTGTAGCCAAAACATCAACCATTATAGACCATTTGATGTGTTGACGCCAAGAAGCGAAAGAGATGGCGAATGCATTCTTCCAGATGTGGAATTTGGAACTGTGGAGGTAAAAAGAATGTTCATTTATTTTCTTATTATTACAGATGTTGGAACTCATTGTTGTAGTTCACTCATATGGGCTTAACTTAGAAAAGTGGTTTCCAAGGAGAAGCTTGCATTGAATGCATGTGTGTGTGAAAGGAGAAACATGATTCTTAGTGGGAAGGCCATCAGTTAGTTTTTCAAGCACTGAGGGATCGATTTGGTACAACAAGGTGTTTAATCAGTCAACAAGCACCCAACAAGTGTTGGATTCGGTCAGCAGCAAAAGGAGGACATTGGTTGAAGTGCCAAGCCATTTGTAAGGCAAGGCATCTCAGAGAATAAAAGTTGTTGTCATGGAGATTTTTCCTAGTAGAATCAAGTTGATAGAACTTGGGAAGGAGAAGAATATTCAAATTTTATCAAATAACCAGCTTTTGTGGGTCCAAGAGCCTGTCAGTGGGAAGGAGTGATTGGAATCTAGATTGGGAGCAAAATTTTTCCAAAAATATACCAAACTAGAACAAACAGATCAGGCCCATCGCTAGGAATCCAATGCACTTCGTTTCACTCAAAACAGAGTCCGTATGAGGAAGTTAGAGCCCGTTGATCACCGTGAAAAACAGACAAATTTAAAAACAAAAAGTGTCAAATAGGGTCAAAGGCCAAAAATTTGGGTTTTCCTCTCGACTAATGATAAGATGACAAGTGTCAAAGTGTGGTTGGTTGTGGCTTATTACAATTTAATTAGTTTTTGATGAACCAATGGGGAGCTGGCACGTGGCTAGCTCGGAGGCCGCCACGTGCCCCTCCCAAAGGCCAAATTTCTGGGTTAATGTCAACGTTTGAATTCCGAATTATGGTTCCAAGGTTCAAATTTTATTAAACTATGAAATATCATATATGGTGGGTCAGATTTTCATATTATCCAAAGTTTGAATTATTTTACAAAGTTGGGTTTTAATATTTCGGGGAATATCATATATGGTGGGTTGGATTTTCATATTATCCAAAGTCCGAATTATTTTACAAAGGTTGGGTTTTAATATTTTGGGGAGAAAAATTATATGCACAGGAAGGGCAGATGTCGGGGCTTGACCCCGTAACCTCCCCCACAACAACCACCACATATACTAATAGGTCGCACATTGGAACTTGTTTTATATAGCGCAAAACACACACACACACACACACACACACACACACACACACACACACACACTTATATATCATCTTCCGATGGTGGGATGAGGGGGCTAGCCCCCTCACAATATGTTCATGCAATATAACTATGGAGGAGCGCTTATGATTAATGGCACGATTAAAGTTTTAAACCAAGGTTTAATTAACCTTAAACCAACAGTTAACGCTAATCCATTTTTTCTAATTTGGATTTGTTTAAACATGTTTAATGCGCTAAGTACCAGTTAATCCACATGTATCATTTAATTAAACCAACGCTAATCACAGATTAATTTTGGTAGAAAAAATGGCGGTTCTGCTAATTTCGGCGCCACTTCCACATTTGGCAGACTTAACTGGAGATGTTCTAGATTTGGAGGAGTTTTCTAGGGAAAATTTGAATGAATCATAACTTTTGCAAATTTCGACCAATTTTGGCTCAAGAAGAGTCATTCCTAGATTATTTTGATGCTCTAAGCATGATGGTGTAGGTGTCAGAGGTGTTGGAGCACTTCTGTACGAGTTTTTTCCACTTTGAAGATTAAAGAAGCCTAGGGCCACCAGGAGAGGACGTCACGCCTAGATCAATTGAAGACCATTTTCAATGCTTGAAAAGTCTATTCTAAGGTTTTTGGGTCTTTTGAATCCAATGGAGCAAGTTGCATACCATTGGATCACTGTAGGTGCATGCAATCATAAATCTGACCATTAATCCCAAGAGGGCCTAACCAGTTGAAGTATGTCCATGGAGATGTAGCCCAAGAGGGGTGACCTCTGTTATCAACTATTGTGTAATGTGTATGTTGTGTGTTATTTATCTACAATTTATTTTTTGTATATGTGTTTTTAACAACTATTTTACTTAAGAAATTTCTTATAAAAGACACTAAACTTGAAACATAAACCCTCACATAATTGGCTAATTTGAGACGATCCTAAACACATTTATTTTTACTAGTGAGGGAGCTAGCACAAAAAAACTAGTTTGCCCATATTTAGATCAGCTACCAACCTCACCTTATATCTTTCAATACTTCCATAAACATTTATCTTCAATTTTAAGACCCATTTACATCAGACAACACTTCTCTCTTTAGTAAGTTCTACAAGATCCCAGGTTTTGTTCTTGGTTAAAGAATCTATTTCCTCGTCCATAGCCTTCTTGCATTTTTCACTATCCGCATCATATTTTTCTCCCTGATAATAAGAAGGTCCCCCATCCATAGTAATCAAAGCTACAGATGAAGCAAAATCTTCATACCTCTTAGATTTTCTTCTTTCCCATGTAGACCTCCTTAGAGTGACTGGTTGCTGAACTTCTACAGTTTCCTTTACATCTTCTTCATATTTTTCTTCATAATTTTCTTCTTCCTTTTGGTTTATGAAAAAGGTTGAGTCTCCAACATAATTTTTTGAATTGGCGATGCCTGTTCCTGTTCAACTTTTTGAACATTTGATTTTAGAAGAGAATATTCATCAAACGTTATGTGTTTTCTTATGTCTATTTTATGCGAAGAAGGATCCCACAACCTGTATCCTTTCACAACATCGTCATACCCAAGAAGCTATAACATTTTTATTTTGGGTCTAACTTAGAACTTTGATTCTTCAGAACAAGAACAAGAGCATAGGCATTACAACCAAAAATTATTAAATATGAATAATCATAAGATTGTCCCAACCAAACTTCTTTAGGAATTTTACAATTAATAACAACTGAAGGTGATTTATTTACCAAATAACAAGCAATGGATATTGATTTTTCACACAATTACTTCTACATATTAGCATTTAATCATGCTTCTGGCTCATTCTATAAGAGTCCCGTTCATATCGGCAACACAATTTTGTTGAGGTGGAAAAAAAATAGTTTTGTGTCTACCAATCCCTTCATCCTTGCAATATAGTTCAAATTCTGAGGAAGTAAATTCATTTCCATTGTCAGTTCTTAAATATTTAATTATATTACCTGTTTTATTTTCCACATAGCTTTAAACTATTTAAAAACATTAAATACATCTTCCTTTCTTTTTAACATATAGACCCAAAATTTCTTGGAGTAGTCCTCAATAAATGTTATGAAATAAGATGCACCTCCATAAGACACTGAGGGAGATGGTCCCCAAAGATAAAAATGAATACAATCCAAAATTCCTTTACTATTATGACTACCAAATTTAAACTTTTGTCTACATTGTTTAACATGTAAAA
Source organism: Pinus albicaulis (assembly GCA_034641835.2). Lineage (NCBI taxonomy): Eukaryota > Viridiplantae > Streptophyta > Pinopsida > Pinales > Pinaceae > Pinus > Pinus albicaulis. The sequence goes on from JAXQQM020086294.1 coordinate 109,996, forward strand.
AATGTTTGCAAAAATCCAAACTCAATGATTTCAAATTAGGAAGTAATTAGTGATTCATTAGTACTTGAAGGCGCTTCTTGCTCATGTGACCCAACTGTTGATGTTATAGGTGAGTATATTGTCCTACCTCCTCAGATACATTCACTGCCTCATTGATCTGATTACTTCCTTTAATTTTGTAAAGGTTTTAGATAATTTATGCCTTCATAACAACCATAACACCATTTGAAACTCTCAACTCTCCACCTTGACCTGTAAACTTGTAACCTCCCAAGTCCAACTCTCCCAAATAAATAAAATTATTTTTAAACTCATGTACATGTATAACATTAGTCAATGTTCTAATCATATCATCATACATTCTAATTTTGACGTTTCCCACTTAAATAGTTTGACAAGATACATTATTACCCATAAACACATAACTACCATTCACAACTTGATATCAAGTGAACCAATTTCTATATAGACTCATGTGATGAGAAGCACCAAAATCTAAAAACCAATATTCAAAACGCCGAGAAACATTCCAATTAGAAAAAGCTTCATCTATCATACCTGATTCAGTAGAAAAAACTTCATCAATCATACATGACTCGACTTGATTTGCTTCCTTCTTTGGGTTTTCACCGAACTCTTTTATTTTCCAACATTCCTTCTTGAGATGCCCTATTTTGTTGTAGAACCAACATTTGGATTTACACTTCTTCCCTTGAATTTGATTTGTAAAAACTTCTTGATTTTTCCCCTCTCTCCCTGGACCGACCTCTGGTTACCATAACTTTTGGTGTGGAAGTTTCAAAGCTAGAATTTCTATGTACTTCTTCAGATAAAAAATCTCTTATAACAAAATCAAATTCTAGAGATTTGGTTGTGCTCAAACTGATAGAAGTCACAAATTGATGCCAAGACTCAGGAAAGGAGCATAATAAAGTAATGGATTTATCTTCTTCTTCAAATTTGACCTCCATATCTGCCAACTAGAAAATAAGTGTATTAAATACATTTAGGTGTTATGAAATTTTATTTCTGTCCTTCATTCAGAGGCTATACAACTACCTCTTCAAATAAATTCTGTTGGTTAGAGACTTGGTCATGTACAGAGTTTCCAAGTTACCCCACAAAACTGATGCTGAGGTTTCTTCAACAATGTTGAAGGGAACATCATCCTCCAGACATAACCCGATGGTACTAAAAGCTTGAGAATCAAGGTCCTCCCATTCCAAATATTTCATGCCAACATGTATTTTTCCAACCCCATATAATTCTATGTGCAACCCTTTTTGCACCAAAAATTCATGTACCTTCAGCTTCCATAATGCAAAATTGTTTTTATCGGTGAAATTCTCCACCTGAAACTTGGCATCAGTCATTTTGGCCATTTTTCTTCCTACATGGTCCAAAAAATAATTCTTCACCTAGGGTTTTCCTCCCTTTTATAATTTCTTCTTTAAGTTATAGTTTTCCCTTAATTTAATTTCTGCCTTCAACTAGGGTTGTCCTGAATTTCCTTCTTCTCATTTATTTTTCACTAAGGTTTCTCTATCTTTATCTTTTAAATAACAAATTAAAAAATTCTGCTTCCCTTTTCCAAATTTCTAGAATACCAAAATAAATTTTGTATTCTTTTCTTCACAAAAACCCCTACTTCCTTTTTAAAGAAACCCAACAAATATTTCAACTCATTCTTCAGAAACCCTATTCCAATCATCTTGCTCACAAAAAAGAATACTTCAGTTATTATTTTTAGAAATAAAATTGCAAAAATATTACCCGAACCTAACGACTAGATTTCTTCCTAAACCTGACTGGTTCTACTTCTCTCGTCTGGTTTTCTACTAGTCACAGGACAACACTTCCTTAGTCAGCCTGGACACAACTTCTGTCCAAAAATAAAAATTAGTTGTTGAATCTGGAGGTGTTGGAGTCCATCCTCTTGGTCTCATGAAATATGATAAATTGCCTTACACTGTTGCTATGATCTCATTGTTGGCATTGATGCTTTTTGAAAGGCACACAACGAGCCCTATCTTTTGATTGGCTTGTCTAAATTTAGCAGGAACAAATCTTTGTCTCACTGATTTCGTTCACTAATATTGACGAATATCCACAACCTTCGACTACCGTTGATAACAGAAGGTTCACAAAATCAGATGACATCTTATGTACTTGATGGTTTCTATGTGGGCCCTTCTTTGGTTTCTTATAACCAGAGGAAACTTCTAACTGGACTGAATTTTCCTTAGTGCTGGTGAATTCATTTTCTCACCTCTTCCTTTGGCAACGATCAAAACATCTTCCTTTGAAAACGATCATGAATATTATCTCATGGATCACTTTTACAACCAAAAAGCTATGATACGAGTTGTTGCTATTTAGAGCCTGTAAACATTAATTTAAGCAAGAGATAAAAAATGCACAATAATCAAGAAACTGAATCACACAAATAAACACAAGAATCTACGTGCTAAAACCCTGATAGTGTGTCGGGAAAACCTCCATGGGGAAGGGATTGGTACTCTTATTATTCAAAGTAAAAATTGACTCTCCAACAATACATCAAGCCTCTCGGGCAATATCATTAAAATAGGAATACATCATTACATAACTTCCTACCATTACACAATTGTATGAATGAAAAATCCAAATTTACTGAGGTAATTACATTTGTAACAATATATTAATTGTTTTCATTCTTAAAAATTACATAATCTAGTAATAAGCCTCCAGAAGTTACTGCTGAAAAAGCTCATAAATCTTTTGTGATGTGTGACCTAGCCGCCACTGCTGCCATTGTGTTTCTGGACAAGGGCCACTGCCCTCATGGCCACCCCGGAGCCAGATTCGGGGCTGCCTTCTCCCACTGCTACTGCTGCTAACATGAACGGTGCTTAGCCAGATGAATCTACAGCTACATTTGCTTCACTCATAAGCTCTCTGGGACCTCAATGAATCAGGCCATCTGCAACCAAATTTGTAGAAAATTTGGAATCCATTCCAGAGATATCTCTACCTCCATCTGTGCCCAGGAAAGCCGCGATTTCACTTGCTAAAAAAGGTCTGGTTGGTCAATTCACAAGATTGTGGCCTTCCCCCAAAACAATGCAGAAATGGGTGGAAAGGAACCGGGCTTAGTTTACCCAAGGGAAAATCTCCATTTACTTCTATGGAAGGGGCTACTACACCTTTAATTTTGAGACCAAAAGTGACCAGGATCTCATCTTTCGAAGTGGCCCTTACTTCATGGACATCAAGGGATTATAAATTAACCACTGGACTCTGGATTTTGACCCTGAACTGGACGTCCCAAATGCCGTTCCAGTATGGGTCAGATTGCCTCATCTACCTCTCCACTGTTGGGGAGATGACTCGCTGCGTGCAATAGGAAATGGAGTTGGAAAATATATCGACAGAAGTGAACCCAAAGACAACATGTAGGCATGTGCAAGGATCTGCGTTGAGGTGGATCTAGGAAAGGGTCTCCCAGAAGCCGTCAAGATCAAGGTTGAAAACTAGACCCATATACAACAGCTGGACTATGAGAAAATCCCCTTCAAATGCAAGGTATGCCATGAATATGGTCATTTTTCCAATATATGTAGTAAGAGAGAAGAACCTGAAAAAACTTCAGAAGAAAATCCAAAACCAAAATGGGAACAAGTAAAAAAGAAGAAGATGGCTACAAAACCCCATTTAGCCTCTCAGCCCCCTCCTCCACCCGGATCTCCTTCCCCATCCACTAATCCCTCATCTCAACCATCCTCCTCTCTCCCTGACTCCCTTCTGGGGATAAACCCCTTTGATATCCTTTCAAATTCTCACATCTCATCCGAGGCCCTGATGTCTACTTCCCCCCAAACCTCAATCCCCTTACCTCTCCCTCTCCAACTTCCCTTGGACCTCCTCCTCCTCCTCATCAGGGGGATCCTCTCCTCCCTTCCAATCCCCTTCCCTAAATCTTGGATAAAATTTTCACAAGGAACCAATATAAAGAAACTCCTCAAAATATTGAAAATACTAAGAAAGTTGGAAGGAAGACAAACAAAGAAATCAGGGATGAGGCAGCAGTCAAAGACATTTCTTTGGGAACACAACAGGGATGAGAGAGCTTCCTTGAAAAAGGGCCAAAGAATAAGGAGAAAATGCAGCAAGTAGATAAAGGGAAGGGTCCCTCAATCGCCCATAATAGTAAATAATGATAGTTGTCTCTTGGAATTATAGAGGGTTGGGTCACCCCTCCAAAATCAACTTCTTAAAAGACCTGATTAAAACTGAAAAACCTAACATCCTCTTAATCCAAGAGATAAAACTAAGTAGCCAAGAAGTGGACACGATAATAGAGAAATATAGAATCTATGAAGGACAAGCAATATCAGCTAATGGAGCATCAGGAGGAATAAGCACTATATGGAAAAAAGGAAAATGGAATATGCATCATTTCACAAAATAAGAGCATTGGATGAACATAAAATTGGAAAATGTTGAAAATGGAGGGAAAATCAACATTTATAACATATACTCTCCTAATCATTACAAGGATAAGGAAAACTGCTGGCAAACTCTAAAAGACAGTACAATGGAAGATTGTGAAGATAATCTCATTGTTGGAGGAGATTTAAATCTCATTCTCAAAGTGGAAGAAAAAAGAGGAGGAAATTTTCTGCCTGATCCAAGCAGAGAAACTTTAGAAGAAATAATGGAGCAGTGCAACCTTCTTGATATCCCTCCAAAAAATGGGAAATACACTTGGGACAATAGAAGAATAGGAAAGGAAAACATCAAGGAAATATTAGACCGGATCCTCATCCGAGATAAAATGGTGGTCAACTACGGCAGAGCATCCTCCAGAATCATCCCCTCTACAACATCTGATCATAAACCGGTTCTAATTGAACTTGGCATGGCTGAAAATTACAACCCTCTTCCTTTTAGATATAACCAGTTATGGGGTAGAAATGAAGAAGCAAAAAAAGAGGTGAAAAGTGTTTGGAGGAAAAACATCAGTGGATCACCAACTTTTATTTGGGAAACAAACTAAAAGCAACTAAAGCAAGTTTAAAAGATTGGGCAAAAATTAGTTATAAGGAGCCACACAAAGAGAAAGAGGAACTAAAAAATGAGCTAATAAAAATACAAGAAGATCTTGAAAGCAATGACAATACCATTGAGAAGCAAGAGAAAAAGAAGTGCAGTGGAAAATCTATAGAAACAACAGACAAGAAGAAGAAACTTGGAGGCTCAAATTTAGACAACTATGGATGCAAGCTGGAGACAAGAATACCTCCTTCTTTCATAATTTAGCAAAAACAAGGATGATAAAGAATAATATTGAAAAAATTACAGGAGGAGAGGGACAAGAATTAAAAGGGCAAGAAGAAATAAAAAATGAGGCCTTCAATCACTTCAAAACTTTTTTAACAGTAGCAGACAGTCATGAAAATCCAGAAGAGTTCCTAAAACATATTCCAAGAGTTATTGATAGTGACACCAATACCTTCCTTACTAAGGAAGTAACAGAAGAGGAAGTCAAGGCAGCTGTTTGGGATTTGCAGACAAGGCTCTGGGCCTGGATGGATTTCCCATAGCCTTCTATCGTACTTACTAGAAACTCATCAAAAAGGATCTGCTGAAAATGATAATATATGTAATGAGAAAAAGGAAAATTGGAGGATTCACCAAGTCAACCTTCTTGGCTCTTATCCCCAAAGACCCTCACCCATCCTCTCTTAACCGAATCCGGCCAATATTTCTTTGTAATGCCTCAAAAAAAATAATCTCCAAAATTACAGTTGGCAGGCTGAAACCCCTCCTCCCTTCCCTCATCTCTGAAAATCAAGGCAGGTTTGTTCCCAATCGACAGATTGTGGACAACGTCATCCTTGTCCAAGAAGCTATCCACACTAGCCTCACCAACAATGAAAAAGGGTTCATTTTAAAAATGGATATGGCAAATGCCTTTGACAGATCATTTATTGCTTCTGTTCTTAAAACCTTTGGCTTCTCTGATGAATTTGTTGAATTAATTCAAGCTTGCACAACGGGCCCTTGGAGAGCTCCCCTTGTAAATGGCAGGCCCTGTAATTTTTTCCAAAGCTCAAGGGAACTGAGGCAGGGTTGTCCTCTGTCCCCTTTTCTCTACAAACTAATGGCAGATTCTCTCAGCATAAAATTGGAGCACAGTAGAAGAAAATCCACCTTAACCGACCTCTCCATCAGCAGTGGAACTAAGAGAATAAATCACTCTCTATTTTCTGATGATACTCTTCTTCTGGGAGGAGCCTCATGCATTTTGGCAAGAAGATTCAAAACTATTTTGGATAGCTTTTAGGAGGTCTATGGAGGCATGGTAAATAATGGAAAAATCTGTATATATAGCTGGAACACTCCTATAAGAACTTTACAGTGAATGTCCCAAATTCTGAATATCCCCTTCCAAAAAAATTGGGACCATTTTCAATATCTTGGACTGCCCATAAGCAAGAAAAATATGAATATTGAAGTATGGAGTAAATTTGCAGAAAAAATGAAAGTGAAAATCTAAGCATGGGGGATGCTTTGGTTGAATCAAGCTGGGAGAATTATTCTCATTAAATCCATTTTGGTTGCTCTGCCATTATACCAATTTTATCTCATTGCAGCTCCTGCAAGTACGCACAAACAAATAGAACTAATAATCAAAAGCTTTCTTTGGAAAGGAAGAAAAAGAGAAAGGAAAAAATTTAGTTTGATAAATTGGAAACAAGTGACAGACTCTTATAAAAATGGGGGTCTCTCCATCAAACTTCCAAGACTAATGAACAAGGCTTTGGGCAAAAAAATAACATGGAGATTCTTAACAGGGTAAAAATTGTGGTGGAAAGCATCCCTTGAGGAAAAATACCTCAATGCATCAAGGACCTCAATTTTGGAAAAGAATCCTCCGATAAGGCCATGCACACAGATTTGGAAAGTAATCTCCAATGAAATCCAACTAATCAAGGAGCATATCACAATGAGACCTGGAAATGGGGAAAAAATAAACATTTGGAAAGATATCATTATAGGAAATCATCCCTTGGACAACAATCCATAATTGAAAGAATTAAAAAAATGGATGACAAGGGAAGGTCTACACAAATTGGCAGACATTTCCACTTGGGAGATGGACAGGGAATGGAAGCAATGGGTCAAACCAAATCTACCAAGTGACCTCACAGCTTAGTGGAACCATCTGACTACTCTCTTGGCAAGAGCAACCCTGACTGATAAAAACTCTAAGGATGTCTATTATTGGAAACCAACTGGAGGAGATTACTCAGTAAAGACAGGATACCAAAAACTTCAAGAGAATCAGAGATAACATGAATGTAAATATTGGAGATTAGCATGGAAGGTTGAATCCCTTCCCAAAATTAAAATATTTTTGTGGACTCTTCTTCACAACAAATCTTTAACTGTAGAGAACCTACAGAGGAGAGGATTTTGTGGTCCATCACAATGTCCCCTATGCAAGAAGGTTGAGGAAAAAATCCAACATTTGTTCTTAGAATTCCCCTTCTCTAGAAGATTCTGGGAGGCGATGGTGTTACCCATATAAGTAAATATGAATTACAACCTCTCCATAAATCAGTTTATGAGCAAGTGGAAGAGCATCTATCCTCACTCATTTAAAAACAAACCAACAATGCAACATTTTTGGAACAACCTCCCCTCTTTCCTTTGCTGGAAAATATGGCTAGCAAGAAATGGGATAATCTTCAAAGACAAAGTCCCAACAATATCAAAAGCATGGGGGATGATGGCGGAGTTTCTCTTGGAAAAAGAACTCCAAGGAATAAATATCAGCTACCTCCAAGAAGATGAAAGGAGCTGGATCAACTTCGTTGTTAACAAGATCAGTCAAGTACCTCAAACAAAGAATATAAAAATGAAACAGAATTGGAAAATCAGAAAGGCTGAAGAGGAGTTTCAGTCTTGGGTTAACTCTCTTAATAAAGCCTGCCTCTTCTTTGATGGGGCATCAAAGAAAAACCCAGGCAAGGCAGGAACTGGAGGAACCATAATTCTACCAAACAACTCAACTCAGATATCATATAATTGGGGGCTGGGCCAGATGACAAATAAAAAAGCAGAGGCTTACGGCCTTCTATTAGGCCTCAAAATACTAAAGGAAAAAAAAGATAAATGACGCTATTGTTCTTGGAGACTCTTATCTTATCATCCATGCAATGGTAAGTAAATCTCTTCCAAAAAATGCAAGCCTCAATCAAATCTTAAAAAGAGCTCAAAGAATAGAAAATCAAATTGGAAATATTGAAAACTACCACATTCTGAGAAAGAATAACAAGCAATCAGATGAACAAGAAAATGAAGGAGTTCACAGAAGTATATGGCATGCTAAAATTGGTGACACCTTATCCCAAAGCACCATCCCTTGATTCCCACCTCCTTTATTTTAGTGAAAAGATACAAACACGTCATCTCAATTTAGAATTCCAAGAAATATATCAAGATCACTCTTGAAACAATAACCCAGCAAAAAACCAAAAAGGAAATCATTCCTTATCTCTGCAATATTCCCCAAATCTCTGCGCCTTGTACTCCCATATCTAATTAGGTGCCACCTCTCGTGACCATTCAACGCTCTATTCCTCCTATGTTCGATTATAAAAATCGCACCCCTCATCTTGAACCATCAACATCTCCTAAGCTCACGCCCTTGTTTGAGAAATTTTCCCACAATGCTGCGCTTTATTATATTTCTACTTCCTTTCTTTTCTACCTGAACTGTAGGCCTTCTCTGCTCATACACAATGCATCCTTATATCCTGTCCTCTTCCAACTCACTACTTTCTTCCCGCTTCATGTTCATTACTTACCCTCTTATTTCTTTCTGCCTTCCTCATACTGCGGCTTTCTCTGTGCTTTTAATTGGCTATATCCACCCAGCAAGGCAGAAACGCATCATGAAATTATCAAAGACCCATCTTACCAGATCTCGGTAAACAGGGAAGCAACAAACATATCAAAAGTTATTGCAGGAAACAAGGGCATCAACATCAGAGAACGTGATCTACAGCAACAAATGGATCCATTGGAAGATAGGCCGCACCCCTGCACCTTTTGCAAATCTCCTCGAGTCATGATTGAAAGTATCAAGAATCAAATCCAGCAAGATAAGGAAAAATCCAAAGCAGAGATGGAATATATTCGATCACAATGGAAGACTTGTAATTAGGATATGAGGGAAGTCAAGAATCGCTGCAACCACTTGGAGGAATCACTCAAATTCATTAAGGATGCTCTCAACAAGAAATCAGAGCAAGGCTCCACTTCCTAGGATCAAGGAAGCAGATATAGAGGAAGTGAAAACACTATAAACAAATAAAATTTCTAAAAAAATATGAATCTTTGTGTCCTCTGTTCTAAAATGTAGTAGCATATATAGATTATTGTGAAAGTTAAGTGCATTTTGTTACTAGTTCAGTTCGTCAAACAATACATTATAAATGTAACAGTGTCTAGCTCTAAAAGAAGGGAAGAAAATTGTAGCTCAAGCAACACATATCATGTAATGGCTCCCAAGAAGATCTCACTCTGTATAAAACTAGGGGAAATTTTGTATTGAGGAAGTTCTTCTCCTCACCCTCTTTTTAGAAATATAATACAACCGAATCTATGCGAATTTAAAAAAAAAAAAAATTACATAATCCACATGATAGGTGAGTAGGAGGAATCATACCTAGGAGTTGATGAACCCAAATTAATTACAACTTGTGAACATTGTGTTGCTATGATCCTGCTAATTGTAACCAACCCTTTGTGGGTGACTCTCCACCCAACCATAGGTTCAATTAAACTATATATTTTTTAGAGCTGGCCACCCCTGATCCCTCAATCAACTACCTCAGCCAATGAATCATTCCTATCCCAAAATTATCCTGGGAAAAAAATTTCCTCACATCTTCCTTCTCATCCATTAAATACAACAACTTGTTCCAAAAGTGGAAGGAAATTATTTATGCACATAATTTGTAACAACCCATTTTATTCATCCCCAAGTATGTAAACATAAATGTCTATCATCAATGTGAGAGTCATGGCTGGATAGAACCGAACTTGAAAACACTTAAAAATAAATATAAATTGTGATCGATCGTTGATTAGAGGAGGGGACACACATATCCATATACTCATTGAGAGGGCCTGCTGCATGTCGTGAGCGAGCCATAGACAACCGCATTAAAATTACTTAACACCATGCTGACCAACCCAACCATGATGCTTACAAAAATTGAAGAGATGGGATTGGGTGTATAGGAAGAGGACTATGCCCATCCCCATCCCCATTTTGGATCAAGGTAAGGAGAGTCGTTGTCTCGGGAAGAAAAAATTGGGGTCAGAAAGGATGGAAACATAAGGATATTGGGAAAGAATATGGAGGAGGAGTCAAATATACAACATTTCCTATATTAGAGAAGAAGAGTAGAGAGGAAAAAAACAGGCTCAAGAAATGGAGATCACATAGCTTCAATGAATGCTAGAAAAATAATAGTGCAAATCAAGACAAATAATTCCCCGAAATTTGGGTATGAATCACATGGAGCAATTCTGGACATTTTTGGGATGACTCTCCACCCCACCATTGGCTCAATTGAAATATGAATTTCCACAGTTGGCCGCCCCTGATCCCTCAATCAACTATCTCTGCTAATGAATCCTTCCCATCCTAAAATTCTTCGAAGAAAATAATTCCTCACCTAGTCCTTCTCATCCATTAAATATAAAAACTTGTTCCAAAATTGAAGAAAATTATTCATGCACATAATTTGCAACAACCCATTTTCTTCATCCCCATGTATCTTGACATAACAATGTATCATCAGTGTGAGAGTCACGACTGGTAGGAAGTAAACTTTCAACAGTTATAATTAAATCTAAATTTTGATTGATAGCTGAATGGAGGATGAGACACACAAATCCAAATCATGATTGATAGGGCTTGTTGTGTGCAGTGAGCATACCATATAAAATTGTATTAAAATTCCTTAAACCCTTGTTGACCAACCCAACCACTATGCTGACATAAATTGAAGAGATAGGATTGGGCGTATGCTAGAGGCCCATGCCCAGTCCCACCCCCCTTGTGGATCGAGGTGATGAGATCCACTGCATTGGGAAGAAAAGAGTGGAGTCAATGAGGAAGATGACATAAAGAGATTGGGAAAGAATGTGCAGGACGGTTTGAACATAAAAAATTTCTATGTTAGAGAAGCAAAGTAGAGAGGAAAAACATCATCTTGGGAAATGGAGATCACATAGATGATATGAACACTGGCGAAAGAAGAGTGCAACTAGAGACAAATAATTCCATGGAATTTGGGTATGGAGCACATGGAACAGTGTTAGAGTTATGATTGAGCGTGGTGCTCAAAAATTTATGGTGTCATCCCTTCTATTGTTGTGTTTGAGGCCACTAGATTATGTGTTTATTCTTGAATGGACCTTAGGGACGTGAGCCTCAATATAGGATATGGCTCAGAGTAGCCACTCTTATTTGTTTTGGTGAACACCCTAGATTGGTGTTTCTTCTATTTGTTGGGACCAATTAGGTGGAATTGTTGAACCCTTAGTTAAACTGAGACGGGGGGGTGAATTAGTTTAACACATACATGGACTTTTAAAAAAAATTCTCTTAAAACTTATTTACACCTTTACTTCATGATCAACTTAATATGTGAGCAATCTTTATTAGCGAGCAGCAAGTATCAAACAGATTTGTTATGTAACAACAGTCTTAATATGTGAGCAACAAGTATTCAGCAGATTAGATAAACCACATCAACACATAGACATCATGCACAAAGACACCAGATATAAATGGAAACCCATGAAGGGAGAAAACCACATCTTATTATTGTTGTGATGCAAAGGCAAGCTCCAACTCCCTCTCACCACTGTTTTTCTGCAGGCACCAACCTACAGGAGGCTCCTACCTCAATTTTGCAAGCTACAACTTGCAAGGAAGCTCCAACTCCCATCAATTTTCTACAGGCACCAACCTACAGGAGGCTCCAACCTCAGTCAGCTACAACTGACATTTTATCATGCTACAACTTGATGTGGAAGCACCAACTCCCATCTCTAGCCTCATAGGCACCCAGCCTCTGGAGAGCCCAGCCTGTCAGGTCATTCTATTTGACATCTAAATACAGCTTATTGGGGAAGCTCCAACTTCTTTACTCTTTCAAAAGAAAGAACACTTGCTGATTTACCTTGGATATAAGCTCTGTTCTGTACCTTCTCTTCTGTTGTCCATCAGTCCTCATATCTTCCCTACTTCATTTCAGCATCTTCTCGGATTCTCTATCAGCTCCTCCTTCCTAGCACTCAGCTCCTCCTTCTTCTACTGCTTTGCTTCATTTAAACATTCTCTTCACTCACTCTCTCTTCTACTCTCATTTTATATAAGATAGTATATAGAAATTTCTTGATATTGTTTGTTTTCCTCTGGAATTCAAAATGGATAGTCACCCATAGTGTACATATCCTCATTTCTTTATCCAACTCAATTTAAAATCATAATAATATGTATAAATTTCTGCATGCTACAATAGGATTTTCTTTTCTTTAGGATACTTGCCTTTGCATCACAAACAATAAAAAATTATTTATTGTTTACATTCACATTTTTAATTACATATTTCAATTTCACTCAGCTCCTTTTCTAGATTTTGGCTTTACTGGATTTGTCTTTTCCTGCTGCTGTTAAGAACCTGTTCTGCATACTCTTTGTTCACTGTCATCTGCATATTCCCTGTTTTCTGTGCTTATTCACCTGTCCAACTCATTCCTGTACATATTTCTGTTCACTGAGCTTTCATTTCTGCACGCTCTCCTCTTCTTTTCCTTTTCCATACACATTCATCTAACCTTACTCTCCTTTTTGTTTTCTCCTGTATTCAGTTCCTTGTTCATTCTAGTTATATAACAACTGTATGTACAACTGCCTTTTAATCAAACTTAAAATAACTCTCTGTATTTTTATAAACCCTTTTTAACCACACGGATATATCAGTGCTAACAATCTTTACCATGGACTATCAACAGTATAGCCTTTGGTTTCATTTTACAGGAAACGCTTTACCTTATTAACAAAACAAATATCTTCTCCCACTTTTTAATAGCTCTACTTTTTAACCAAAGTTATGTGTACAATTGCATTCAAGTTTCATGCCCAATCATTTCCCAAGTCTGGGCAATCTCACAATCTCTGCTTTGTTCTACGCTGGCAGTTTCAATGCTTAAATAACAAGTAATTATCATCAATATGTTGATGCACTTTTCAATATTACTACTAACTCCATGTAAATGCATCCAACTATTCCCAAAGCTGTGCGCCATCCTGACAATCTCACAACGCCCAATTCTCATCTTTTTATTCAGTAAGGGTCTTCTTAATCCTCTGTTCAATTCATTCATCAAATTCTTAGAATTTGATTAATGAATACCTTTACAACCTTATATCTCCCAATATAACAAGTCCTTTGTCAAAATCAAACCAACGCACTCAACCATCCACAATTCTGGCAACTCAACAGGTTCTTGTTTCCAGGACTGGCAATTAAATAAAACTCCAAGCCAAGGAATTGCAATCTCACTACTTAATTCTTCTTTTGGATTTACTTATCCTTTGATCCAATCTCATTTTACACCCGAATAAAAAGGCTCCCACACTATTCATATTCAAACATTATACGCACAACATAATATCTCAACCTATATAATATATATATGCAATTCATTCACACAAATAACCCGACATCCGTAAGGATTGACCGCCAATACGATTAACCTTGGTTAAACTCTTTTTAATATAACTCACCGGGCCTTATACTAAGATTAAAATACATTGAATAACATTAATAAACCAAATTCATTATATATGACTCCGCCCCGGGCCCACAATACAACCAAAGGACCAATCGAATGCACACCGTACCTTTGTTAACCCACGCGCCCATCCGACGATTGGTATTACGTTGCCCGATTCAACGTATATCGCTCGATCAACATGCGTAAAAAATAACGCGCGATGGCAATCTGTACTCAGGTTATCCTCCGCACACCTTGGTTAAACTCCGGGCAGGTCCGACGCACGATCACCGTCCAATGGCCCTCTTCCAGATCAACAGATCGTGTCAATATCGCTCCTCGTCTTGGTACGAAAGTTAATGTGCGATGGCGCACATTAAACGGTGGTTTTACTATTCATCCAGGGACAAGCGTCAATCAATCAATGGAATCGCTGCGAAACTCCAAAATACCGCCTTTCGTATAATAGTGGTGCGATGAAATCCACCGTTCGCTCCAAACCACTGTTACTGTTCATCGGGTCATGGTTCCACTTCCCCGCTCATGGTTCCATCCGTCTTTATTATTTAAAAAATCGCTCACTTTTCAATGTATTAGCAATTGAAATAGCTCCATTCAATTATATATATATATATATATATATATATATATTTAAACTACTAGTTAGCTCCATTGTTATATATATATATATTTTCAATATAGTTCAGTCATGCTCTAGCAGGAGATTCCATTCATAACCCTTGTGGCTATGTGTACAATGCTCATCCCCACAGAGCCTATTCAACATTTTAGTTCTGGAAAAATTTACAATCTATAACGTTTCTAACTAAATACGAGCATTTGAATATATAAAATTAAAATTAATTTATATTATTAATATTAATAACTTTAAATTTGCTCCACGTTATATGGAATTTATATATATATATATATATATATATATATATATATATATATATACATATTTTCTTGGAATAATAGGTTTCTCTGCAATAACGTGTATGCTGCCTCTGCCATACGTCACTCTGTACACCCTCTCTTCTTTGTGATAACGGCTCTGTCTCCGTATTTGCTTCCTCTGCCTCTGCCTTTCTCCTTTATATTCATTTCCTCTTTGCTACCTCCATTGTCTATCTTTGTCTCCTTGTAACTGTTCCTGTCTCTGCATCTGCTACCTCCTTTGCCATAAATGACCACATTTCCAACAGTCTCCCCCTTTGGCATTGATGGCAATACTCTTCCTCTGTTTTGCCTTATAGAAGCCCCTTTTTGCTTTTTTTCCCCCTTTGACATCAATGGCAAAGGGTTGCTCATTTCTTAGTTTGCTTTCTGCATTTCTTCTTTCTGATTTGTGTTTAGATCTTCTTCTTCTGAATTTGTACCCTGCTGCTCCAAACTGGTGTAAAAGAGTTGTTGAGAGAACACTTTTGGGGATTATTGAACATGTCTATACACAATAAGTCGATACCATTCCGAAGCATAGACTCTTTGCACTTGTATAGAGAGTAGGTGATGGCAGCCATATATAATCAAACTTGTATAATAAGAGATGCATTATTGGATCAAGACTTAAAGATTGTGAATGCTCCAAGTGACATATCGGGCTTGCTTCAACTATACTTCAATCTATATCTGATGTAGTGCGCCAATATATTTCTGTAGAGGAAGATTGTAGATGAGATAAGTCTTCTTCTGCAATACACATTTGTAGACAACATCTGTTCAGTTGTTATGATGCCAATATATCTTTTGTTGCTGTGGTACACCTTTACTGCCTGTTGGTGATGATATGAGCTAGGATGCTGACAAAGATATTACTTTTAAAGATTGAGAGGTTCTTGTTGTTGATGTGAAAAAATGAATCACACCAGAGCTTACAGCTTATTGTGAGATTAGGCAATATCTTTCAATATAAGAGACCAAATGAATTTTATTGCTTGCACATTGTACTTTCAAAACAAATCCTTCAATGTATTGGTCAGTCTTATTTATCAATCATGCAGTTTTCTTTATGACATGAGGAGGTATATATGTCAGTGATAAATCTGTTTTTAAAGGTGGATTACCAGTAAATCCTTTGTGCTGAAGTAGGATTTAGATGATTTTTAAAAACTTTTGAGCTTCAAATTGTAATCACAGCTAGTCCTTTATTCTTCAGATACTTTGACTGTTCTATCAGAATGAACTTCCACAAAACATTTTCATGATGTTTAATTGATATCTTTGTAAACAGACTTCTCATGGTGTTATAACTGATCTTAAGGAAGAGGCCTTTAAGATATATAAGTGCTGACTTGCGGAAGGCATGCATTTATATATAGAGAAGGATACTGCTTCAAAGTTCAATATTTTGTTCAAGTGTGAACAAAATGCTAATCCTTTAGTACTGCTACTGACCTTTTCATGCTAGATGTACTCTTTCCATAACCTTTGATCCTGAGGACCTATACCATATTGCTACTCCATGATAACTTTTGATATTCTGTTGATAAACACGCTACCTGTACCTAGTACCAATTGATATTACCTTGATAAACCATGCAGAGATTTCATTTTAGCTTGCACATGAACCCATAGTTTCTACTATTGATCTTTCCACTGTTCACACCAACAATCATCAATATACTAAATCTGATCTTGGCATCATTAACCTGCTACTTATTCTGTCATTCTGATTTGAAAGAATGTCACTGCATTTTATTTTTTATGACAGTTCCAGAATCATTGCTACTTTATATATTGCTTTATATACCAATTCAACTGTTCTGACATGATGATCTTCGGGAAGACATTTTCAATTTCTTTGCTTGGAATCTTCATGGGCAGATCACTCTCTTAACTGTACTTCTCCAAGAGACATAGATGAAGGAAGTAATGATATAGTGATGATAGGCTCTTTTCTTACTCAGCATTCTTAAGGTGAATCATTGTTCATACTAGCAGAATGTTGCACACTGTGATCATCACTTAATGTGCTGATGTCTTCTTAACTTAGATGATCATGGCTAATGTTTCCTCTCTATCACCATGGTTTCTTGTTGTCTTTTCTTCTTTCATTTCTCTGTCAACTATTGAATGCTTTAGATATTCTTCTTCCTCTCTAGTTCTCTTGTTAGAGGAATTTTCCTCTTTCTTCCTGATCTCATTGTTGTTCTCATTTCATGGAGCTCTTCTTAGACTACTTTTTGTGGGGACTACATATGAACTACTCTCCCCCTGAGATGCTGCTTCATATCTATAACTGGTTGGATATTTTCTTTGTTTCCTAGAGTAGTTCCCCCTAAGACTATGCTAGATTCATTATGTTATGGAGATAATAGGCTCCCCCTTTCTCTTTTCCTTCCATACTTTATTGGGGTTCATCATAATGTCTACTCTTCTTTTAGATTCATAGTTTTGTTTGATTTGCTTTGTTTCCATCATATGTCTAGAGTTCTTTAATATATATGACAGTTTAAAGTCCTTTTCTTTGTGGCCAAGCTTGAAGCATACATAACATCTTATTTTGTCAACGTACATTTGAGCTGATGTATAATAATTTGTTCTCCTTCTTGAATACATTTTACATTCAACATATTTATGTCCAAAATTATTGCATGCATAACAGTAGCCATGGAAATGATTTGTGTACCTGGTGGAAGATTGTCCATTCCTTTTGCTTGCTTGAGGGGTTCTTTTCTTTTGCTGCATCTTTTGCTGGTTGGAGTTGATAGGCCTTCTCTTACATTGTGCTGCATTATGTCCTAGTTTATGACAAGAGAAACATGTGCTATTTTTCATAGGAGGAAAGAAACTCCTTTGACAGCTTCCAAATTTATTCACTTCATCTTTAGGAGCATATGAGCCTTTAGTGGTTGATTGCTTCATCCTTTCATTCACTGTCCTACCATGTTGCTGCTTGATTCTATTTATTTCTTTACAGCTCATGTTCCTGTTGGCTTCTGATTCTGTAGGAGTTTGCTGAGTTGCTTCACTGTTCTTTACAACTTTTACAAAAATGATTTTCTTGTTGTCTTCAACCTTGGACTTACTTGTTTCACCTTCATATCCTATCCTAGTCTTTATGATAGGTGACCTTTGTGCATTTAGAATCTGGTCCAACTGTCTAGACCTTTTCATTAGAGGACTATTCATTAATAGTTCTCTTTGGGCTTTTTCTAAGTTCTTTCTCAGGCTCACTACTTCTTCTTCCAATCTTTCACATTCCTGACTTTTCTCTCTCATTTGTTGCATCAGAGTGTCTTCTATTTTCTTTGCCTCTTCAAGCTCTGTCTTCAGGCCAATAATTTCTTTCCTATCTTCATATTCTTTCTCATCACATATTTGTACCAATCTCTTAAGGTCTTTGTTTTCATTCTTCAATTTTTCTATTTCAGTCAGAGCTGTGTCAAGTTTGGCTTTTTCTTCAGCTACAATTTCTTCATGGCTCTTACTACCATTCACAATAGAAGGTACCTCATTTGATTGAACATCTTCTTTTTGACATGAATTTCTCTTTTTCATAATTCTCTTCTCCTTCTTGACAATGTCCTCAGTGTCTACTCCATGCATGGAATGCAGTCTGTCCTAGATTTCTTTTGCTGAAGTTAAATCCATTATTAACTCAAGATCCTTGTTATGAAGATTGTTATATATCACACATTTTGCCTTGGCATTCCTCTATTGTTCTTTCACCGTGGGTGAGTCTTTGTAGTAACCATCACATACAAGCTTCCATACCTCAGGTTCATCAGCCATTAAACCTGTCTTAACCTTATCTCTCCATTCAGGAAAGTTTGTTGTATTTAGCACAAGTACATTTTGATAGTCCATGACTCAACCAGATCTCCTTCAAGCTATTAAGCTTTCACCAAAGGAACCTGCTTTGATACCAATTTTTGAACCCTTAGTTAAACTGAGAGGGGGGGGGTGAATCAGTTTAACACATACATGGAATTTTAAAAACTTTTCTCTTAAAAATTATTTACACCTTTACTTCATGATCAACTTAATATGTGAGCAATATTTATTAGTGAGGAGCAAGTATCAAACAGATTTGTTATGTAACAGCAGTCTTAATATGTGAGCAACAAGTAGTAAGCAGATTAGATAAACCACATCAACACATAGACATCATGCACAGAGACACCAGATATAAGTGGAAACCCATGAAGGGAGAAAACCACATCTTATTATTGTTGTGATGCAAAGGCAAGCTCCAACTCCCTCTCACCACTGATTTTCTGTAGGCACCAGCCTACAGGAGGCTCCTACCTCAATTCTACAAGCTACAACTTGCAAGGAAGCTCCAACTCCCATTAATTTTCTGCAGGCACCAACCTACAGGAGGCTCCAACCTCAGTCAGCTACAACTGACAGCTATCAAGCTACAACTTGATGTGGAAGCACCAACTCCCATCTATTTTCTGCAGGCACCAACCTACAGGAGGCTCCAACCTCAGTCAGCTAGAACTGACATCTATCAAGCTACAACTTGATAGGGAAGCTCCAACTTCCTTACTCTTTCAAAAGAGAAACACTTGTTGATTTACCTTGGATATCAGCTCTGTTCTGTTCCATCTACTTTGTTGTTCATCTATTCTCATATCTGCCCTGTATCATCTCTGTATCTTATCAGATTCTCTATCAGCTTCTCCTTCTTCTCTGCTCAGCTCCTCCTTCTTCTCTGCTGCACTGCTTCATTTCTGCATTCTCTTCACTCTCTCTCTCTCTCTCTTCTAAATCTCATTTTGCATATCAAGATGATATTACTTATAGAAATTTCTTGATGACTGTTTGTTTTCCTCTAGGAATTCGAAATGGATGGTCATACCCCTTGGTCTTCTGCCTCCTCATTTCTTTATCCAACTCAATTTAAAATCATAATAATATGTGCAAATTTCCATGCTACAGTGGGATTTTTTCTTTTCTTTAGGATACTTGCCTTTGCATCACAAACAATAAAAAATTAATTACAACAGTTACATTCACATTTTTAATTACATATTTCAATTTCACTCAGCTCCTTTTCTGGATTTTGGCTTTACTGGATTTGTCTTTTCCTGCTGCTGTTAAGAACCTGTTCGGCATACTCTTTGTTCACTGTCATCTGCATATTCCTTGTTTTCTGTGCTTATTCACCTGTCCAACTCATTCCTGTACATATTTCTGTTCACTGAGCTTTCATTTCTGCACGCTCTCCTCTTCTTTTCCTTTTCCATACACATTCATCTAACCTTACTCTCCTTTTTGTTTTCTCCTGTATTCAGTTCCTTGTTCATTCTAGTTATATAACAACTGTATGTACAACTGCCTTTGAATCAAACTTAAGATAACTCTCTGCGTTTTTATAAACCCTTTTTAACCACATGGATATATTAGTGCTAACAATCTTTACCATGGACTATCAACAGTATAGCCTTTGGTTTCATTTTATAGGAAACACTTTACCTTATTAACAAAACAAATATTTGCTCCCACTTTTTAATAGCTCTACTTTTAAACCAAAGCTGTGTGTACAATTGCATTCAAGTTTCATGCCCAATCATTTCCCAAGTTCGGGCAATCTCACAATCTCTGCTTTGTTCTACGCTGGCAGTTTCAATGCTTAAATTTGAAGTGTTAATAAATCCAACATATTCCCAGTACTTTTCAATATTTCACTTAACTGTGTGTAAATGCATCCCAAGCTTCATTTCCCAAAGCTGTGCGCCATCCTGACAATCTCACAACGCCCAATTCTCATCTTTTTATTCAGTAAGGGTCTTCTTAATCCTCTATTCAATTCATTCATCAAATTCTTAGAATTTGATTAATGAATACCTTTACAACCTTATATCTCCCAATATAACAAGTCCTTTGTCAAAATAAAACCAACGGACTCAACCATCCACAATTCTGGCAACTCAACAGGTTCTTGTTTCCGGGACTGGCAATTAAATAAAACTCCAAGCCAAGGAATTGTAGTCTCACTACTTAATTCTTCTTTTGGATTTACTTATCCTTTGATCCAATCTCATTTTACACCCGAATAAAAAGGCTCCCACACTATTCATATTCAAACATTATACGCACAACATAATATCTCAACCTATATAATATATATATGCAATTCATTCACACAAATAACCCGACATCCGTAAGGATTGACCGCCAATACGATTAACCTTGGTTAAACTCTTTTTAATATAACTCACCGGGCCTTATACTAAGATTACAATACATCAAATAACATTAATAAACCAAATTCATTATATATGACTCTGCCCCGGGCCCACAATACAACCAAAGGACCAATCGAATGCACACCGTACCTTTTTTAACCCACGCGCCCATCCGACGGTTGGTATTACGTTGCCCGATCCAACGTATATCGCTCGATCAACATGCGCAAACAATAACGCGCGATGGCGCTCCGTACTCGGGTTATCCTCCGCACATCTTGGTTAAACTCCAGGCAGGTCCGACGCACGATCACCGTCCAATGGCCCTCTTCCAGATCAACGGCTCGTGTCAATATCGCTCCGCGTCTTGGTACGAAAGTTAATGCGCGATGGTGCATGTTAAACGGTGGTTTTACTGTTCATCCGGGGACATGCATCGATCAATCAATGGAATCGCTGCGAAACTCCAAAATACCGCCTTCCATATAATATTGGTGCGATGAAATCCACCGTTCGCTCCAAACCACTGTTACTGTTCATCAAGTCATGGTTCCACTTCCCCGCTCATGGTTCCATCCGTCTTTATTATTTAAAAAATCGCTCACTTTTCAATGTATTATTATGATTCGACTCCGCTCCATTCAATTATATATATATATATATATTTTTCGACTATGGTTCCGCTCCATTCAATTATATATATATATATATATATATATATATATATATTTTTTTTTCGACTATGGTTCCGTTATAATCTGACGCAGAGTTCCGCCATTCATAACCCTTGTGGCTATGTGTACAGTGCTCATCCCCACAGAACCTATTCACGCTGGTTCACAGAGCTCATTACAATCTAGATATGTACAATTTAAAACACCACATCGACCAGAAGTCGAGTTCTTCAACTAAATACAGAGCATTTGAATATAAAGTCCAGAAATTAATTTATATTATGTGTAACGCCTAGCTGTATAAAAGATT
Source organism: Pinus albicaulis (assembly GCA_034641835.2). Lineage (NCBI taxonomy): Eukaryota > Viridiplantae > Streptophyta > Pinopsida > Pinales > Pinaceae > Pinus > Pinus albicaulis. The sequence goes on from JAXQQM020086294.1 coordinate 131,976, forward strand.
CTCCGAATTTATATATATATATATATATATATATATGTATATATATATATATTCTTGGAATAACAACGGTTTCTCTGCAATAACAGCTGTGGCTCTGCCTCTGTCGCTTCTGTTACTCTGCCTCTACCTTTCTCCTTTATATTCATTTCCTCTTTGCTGCCTCCATTGTCTACCTTTGTCTCCTTGTAACTATTCCTGTCTCTGCATCTGCTACCTCCTTTGCCATCAATGACAACATTTCCAACAAGAATGACTACCAATATATACATATAAGCATATGGGAGAATCTCAACACTGAGGGGCCAAGGTAGAACCTCTCCCCGTGGAAAATGGGAATTATGGGCTCCATCAGGATATTAGACCCCTGGGATGGTTACATGAGCATTAGTGTGGAGAGGCTCCATGCCAATTGGTCAATATAGACCATTGAATATCAACCAAAAAACTTACGTGCGTGAGGGAGGTGAGGAATCTCGACACTAAGAACCTGATGCTCAAATGATGTACCCTAGTGTTATGTGGTCTGGGGTGAAATTACTTGGTGGCGGACCCTACTCTCGGATATCATACCTCGATGTTTTCTACTTGAGGTTGAAGTAGAGGGAATATTGAGAACTAGATGCCGAGATGATGTGGCTTGATGTGACATGGCTTGGGGGTGGACCCTAATATCGAATCTCAAACCTCATCCTTCAAACCTTGACATTTTACAATTGAAGATAGAGCAGAGGTTGGCAAGGAAACCTAATGCTGAGAAACTAATGTCGAGATAATGTGGACCCTACTATCAAATATTAGACCTTAGACCTCAATTTTTTCCAATCGGTTTTGGACTAGATGGAAGATCGAGAACTCGAAGTTGAGATGACGTGGCGTGGGTGACGTGGCTTGGTGGTGGACTCTATTGAGCTTTTAGGTTTTTGGGAAAGTAGGATTTTTAAAGGAACTAAGTGGAGAGAAGACCTAGAGATTGATGACTAAGATTATTTGAGCCCCCCATTCCCCAATTTCGAAACCACCATTGGAGGGGTTTGTGCTACCAACTATTTTGGTCGAGGAAATTTCATACTCCAACATGGTGTGCAATAGAGTAGGTGACTTGGTGGACAAGTAAGTTGCCACAATAGTGCTACATGGGCCAGGAAAGGGAAACGTGGGTACCACATGGAGATCCATGGATTGATATGTACCCTTTTCATTTGGAAAACTTGTAACAATCATCACTTGCGATCCGAGAGTGAGATCAAGATAAAATTTATATTGTGGGAAATATCTTGACCTGCCAAACGAAATGGTTATATTAGTTTCAAGTTATGTATAAATTTATAAAATGAGGTCATGTGACCCCATATTCATAACAAACCTTGGAGGTTGGATCAAAATGAATAAGTAACCCTCCAAATTCTGGAAATTCAGGGGGTGGGAGGTGGTTGCAAAATGGTATTAAAGCGAAGGTTCAACATTGTACCTAAAGAGGCTCACCCACAAAGGATAACGTTTAAGATGATAGTTAGATGTATGTTGATTTTATACTTACGATTGATGTGAATATTTACCTTGATAGAATGTTGATATGTTATTTTCTTTTCTAACATGCATACTAACACGAGATTTGATTTTGCAACCAGTTTCAAACCAACTTGCTTAGTTCAGATATGCCAAAGTAATGGGTGAATATAAATATTTATGTTTGACTTTGCTAATATTCATGTGTTTGTAACAACACAAAATAAGACACAAATTCCATAAAGAAATAAAGGAATACAAAACAAAATGGTACATTACAACATGGAAAAATCCTATCGTGATCATAAAGAATATCTAGTAGGAAACAAGTCAGAAGAAAATTCCTTTGATTGGATGGATACCCTCATGATTTTAAGAGTTGAATTGAGAAGTTGTAAATTAGAGAATGGTTTTTTTTTTTAGAGCAAGAGACATGAAAGTAGAGGTGAATGTAGTGATTTTCATAAGCTTATTGGATTTGAAAAAATAAAAGCAACATGAGTTTGGTACTAGCTATCTAGGTAGGAAAAAATACAAGAAAATTCTATCTCAAGAGATCCAAAAGTAGGGATTGGAGAAAATAGGGTAGAAGGAAGCAAGTCATGAAAAGGCATAGGAAAGTAAGTGAAGACACAATGAAGGGAGAAACCCCACTCAATATTCAAGAAAGGGAGTCAAGTAGCTGTGATTGGTTGTCTAGTGCTGCAACTAGAGGACACAACCAACAATGGAGAAGTGAGAAGAGCTCAATGTTGGATGAGTTCAAGAAAGAAAACCCCCTACCTTTAATGGAAAAATTAATAAGGCTAAAGAGGTAGAAGCCTAGGTGTTTGTATTAAAGATATACTTTAGAGTCCATGACTACTCTGAAAACATTAAGGCTAGGGTAAACATTTTTAGTTTGAAAGGAAAATATGATATATGGTGGGAATATTTGAGAAATGTTAAGGGAATTAGAGAGAAGGAACTATAATAGAGAAAATTTGAAAAATATTTCCATGATAAGTACCTTTCTAAGAGGTACTATGACAACAAAATTAAAGAGTTCCACGAACATAATCTAGGGATTATCACCTTGGAAACTTATACTAACATATTTTTGGATTTGTTGAGCTATGTGCCATACATCAAAGACAAGAAGGTGAAGATATAGAGATACCTTAGAGGGTTACGACAATCCTACCAATATAGGATTGAGTTTGATGAGAAAAGGACGTTGGAGATACCATTCGAAAGGATAAGTATTGCTATGATTGTCTAAACATAGGGTGGAATTCCAATCAAATTGGAAGAAAAAGAACACAACCAGTATTAAAGGAAAAGGGCCAAAACTTGTTGGGCATAGGAAGATGGGGAAGGATATCAAGTTCACCACTCTTGCTAGGGGTGACTTCCAACAAACCTTCTCTGCTATTAATAGAGATCAACCTCTTAAAGCAATAAGAGAAGATGCTGAGGGGTGCAAGAGCGATCCATTACAGTGTTGGAGATGTTGAAAACACCACCTGCGAAAGGAATGTCCTCACCAACAACAAACAAAGATGAGGTTGTATAATTTCCCTAACAATTATGAATGATATGGCTCAGAGAATACCTTCGATTTATTTAGTGATGGATAACAAGGAAGAACACTACTACATTTGGGAGGAATTTCCGATGGTGGAATCCGATGGAACACATAAAATTGGAAAAAGTATAAGAAATTAAATGTATTTTTTTTTTAAATGCAGACGCCCATCGAATATCTTATGGGAGTTATTTCATTGTTGAATGTCCAACGAAATATATTTTCCCGTCGATTATCCGAAATTTTATCTTTTCTTTAATTTTTTTCTATAATACCTACTGTCATCGAATATCTGATGGGAGTTATTTTACTGTCGAATATCTGATGTTCTATCCAATATGAAAATGTGTTGTCCAATATCCGACAAATGGAAATTTACCGTTTCATAACGTTCAATTCTACCACTAATGGATTTTTTATGTTGACAATGTCTAATATTGGACCACTTTACGTCGAGTATAACTAATTATAATAAATATAACATTAATATTATAATTATATATAATATTATTAATATATATTAATAATAATATCAATAATATATTAATATTAATATAATATTATATGATTATAATTTCAATTATATATATAAAGCTCCACACACACACACACACATATGACCAAACATCATATAACTTTGACATAGTTTCTATATATATTAGTTGCGATTGTAGGAATATTTTGAGGTTAATTTTTGAACAAAATCATCACTAAAAGTTTGGGGACAAAAAAATCCTCAAGGAGACCAAAGATACGTGGGATCAACATCTGGGGCTTCTTATGATCGAAGATGTTATTGCCATAGTAGAAATTGAAATGGCTTGAGGCTAAGGAGAATTCTAATAAAATCAAATAAAAAGCATTGTAGAGACTATGGATACGCTAAAGGTGGACATAAATATCATCCATTTGTAAGTTATTCATTATATGTATTTGTATTGTAGATTGTTTTTGTGAATGTTTATATGTATATTCTATTTTATATTGTATGTATCTCTATTGTAAATTGTATTTTCTTTCTATTGCAAATGTATTTTATAATATTATTTTGGGAGGTATTTGACCTATGTTGTCATCTTGATGTGGACTAGAAATGTTATTTGATTATTTTCGTTAGGCTTGATTAAGGGGTTAGGTTGAGTTAGGGGTTAATTAATTTATGGTTTAGGGATAAGGGTTATTGTTTAAGGGTTTAGGGGTTAGGGGTTAAGGGCTTAGGGCTTAGGGGTTTAAGGGCTTAGGGGAATTGGGTTAAGGTGTTAGGTGGTTAATGTATGTTTAGGGGGTTAATTAAGAACCATAGGATTTAGAGGTTAATCATGGGTTTTTATGGAGCATTATTATTATTATTTTTAAGTATATTATGCACATAATTTAAAAGATGGACATAATGAATACAATTTTCTAGGAAAGAATAAAACAATTATATAATTGATTTTAATAAAATTTTATAAGACAAAATAATAAAATATAAATATTATTAAAGAATTAATTAAATAAAAATTTGATTAAAAACAAAATTATTACAGAGAAAGATGCTTGGATAAAGATAAAAGAAGTCATTTTATTAATTTAGGTAAGATGATAATTAATAAAAAACCATTTTTTATGAAAAATATTATATAAAAAAAATTACCTTATTTATTAAAAAGTTTAAATTTATAAATCACAATTTATTAAAATGTTATGTTCCTAACCACAATCTATTTCACTCATAAAAGAGACTCTTTCTCATTTTTTAAGGAAAAAAGTATGGGACACAAGCCTTGCACTTGGAGTTTCAAAATGTTTTAGGTGAAAATGAACTTTTAAAGCTCAAGTGATATAGAGTGAAGAATTATATATATAAGTCTCTTTTTTGTGATAAATAAAGGGTCTCATTTGTTGTAAATTGTGAGAAAACTAATTGAAGTAATATCAAAGCTATAATAGTCTTAGAAAAAGGGTAGATTAATGAAATGTTTGATAAATCATCAATGTCGGTTATTTTTTAGAAATTTATCTTAGTTATCATCGCTCATGCAAGGTAGAACATTCCATTTTGAATGTCCTTTGGAGTAGACACAATGGTTTTATTCTATAACATTCATTACCACTAAGTACAAAGGAGTGACTTTTTGAAATTTGGTCAAATCAAATAAGTAGTCAAAAAGAAAGAATACCCCATTTTGTGTAGAAGGAGAGATATTTGATGTTGTGCCTTAGTAAAATAGGGTTTCCTATAAAAAATGTTTGTAGTGGGTTCCCTTCCACTTGCCTAAAGAAAAAATCACACTTCCTTTATGCAAGCTTAAACAAGCATAACACTGTCCATTAAGGCAATGCCTATGTGATGTTAGACTAATGTTGATAGTCAATGCGCACTTTTGTTGTCAACCTCCCTCACTTTGGTTGCATTTGTACTTCTATTTTGGTAGATTTTCTCAACTGTCGTCTTTTGCACACTTTTGATTTCACAAGTGTTGCTTTCACATTCGTGGATGTCATTTTGGCTTGATTTCACTTTAAAAAGTGGAATTTTCATGTTATCTTTTCTCTCGCATGTGTCGCTTTCAAGGTCGTTTGCATGTGCAAGTGTCATTTTCATGTATTCTTACAGTCGCAGGTTTTTAAGTATGTTCACCCCTATACCTCTCGCACCTTTGCACATCACTAGAGTTAGTTCTGGTGCTCTTCTCTACATTAAAATCTCTTACATATCATTAGAATATGTGTCAGCCACATTCCTATAGATCACACGTGTTGATTATTCCTAATTTTTTTCAACATAATCTTAAACATTTTGCTAAATTTCACAAGCTTCATGATCACATTGATTTTTTGTATTTGTTTCTTGCTCTCACCCAAGATCATGGTTGCTCACTCATCCTCTTAAAACCTCTGGTCTTTAAGTGAACTTAAGAAAGAATATTAAATTACAATGATGAATGAAAAATAAGATCAATATATGTTTTTATTGTGGTTGTGACTATATACCTCAAAAAATGTCTCACTTCCTACATGTCAAGAAAAGTAACATCTTTCTTATATTTTTTCAACATATTCTTAAATATCTTGATAAATTTAACAAGCATCATCATTTATTTGCTGTCTTTGTTTCTTGGTCTCACCTAAGTTGTCTTTCTCTTTATCTTTGTTGTCTTTGTTTTCCTTATATATTATATTTGTGAACGATTGTTATATCAACGTTTAAATATTTTCTATATATAATAATATTATTTTATTGATTGTAATTGTATAGTATGCCCCCCTTGGGTATTGCTCGATGAGGAAGAGGTGGTCTTAGTACAAGCGCCTATTCAAGAACATGGAGCGAACATATATGTATAGAGGCCTGAACATCATATAACTTTGACATAGTTTCCATATATATTGGTTGCGGTTGTTTTGAAAGGTTGTAGGCTTATTTTGAGGTTAATTTTTGAACAAAATCATCACTAAAGGTTTGGTGAAAAAAACTTCACATAACATTCCTCAAGGAGACCAAGGATACATGGGATTGACATCAGGGGCTGCTGAGGATCGAAGATGTTATTTTCCTTGTAGAATTTGAAAGGGCTTGAGGCCAAGGAGAATTCAAACAACATCAACTAAATATCATTGTAGAGACTATGGACATGTTGAAGGAAAACATGAATATCATCCATTTGTAAGTTATTCATTATATGACTTTATGTTGTAGATTGTTTTTGTAAATGTTTATATGTGTATTGTATTTTAGATTATATGTCTTTGTATTGTAAATGTTATTGTATTTCTATTGTAAATGTATTTTATAATATTATTTTGGGAGGTGTTTGACCTATGTTGTCATCTTGATGTGGACTAGAAATATTATTTGACTATTTTCGTTCGGGTCGATTAAGGGGTTAGGTCGAGTTAGGGGTTAATTAATTTATGGGTTTAAGGATAAGGGGTTATTGTTTAAGGGTTTAGGGCTTAGGGGTTATGGGTTTAAGGGATTAGGGGAATGGGGTTAATGTATTAGGTGGTTAATGTATGTTTAGGGGGTTAATTAGGAACTAGAGGATTTAGAGGTTAACCATGGGTTTTTATGGAGCATTATTAATAAGTTTTTAAAGTAAAATATGCACATAATTTAAAAGATGGACATAGTGAGTATATTTTTATAGGAAAGAAGAAAATAATTATATAACATATTGTAATAAATTTTTATAGGACAAAATAATAAATTACAAATATAATTAAAAAATTAATTAAATAAAAATTTGATTAAAAATAAGATTATTATAGAGAAAGATGTTTGGATAAAGATAGAAGGAGTCATTTTATTAATTTAGGTAAGATGATAATTAATAAAAAACCAGTTTTTATGAAAAAATATTATATAAAAAAGAAATTACTTTATTTATTAAAAAGTTTAAATTTATAAACCAGAATTTATTAAAATGTTATATTCCTAACCACAATCTATTTCGCTCATAAAAGAGACTCTTTCTCATTTTTAAGGAAAAACATATGGGACACAAGCCTTGCACTTGGTGTTTCAAAATGTTTTAGGTGACAATGAACTTTTTAAGCTCAAGCGATATAGAGTGAAGAATTCTCTATATAAAGTCCTTTTTTGTGATAAGTAAAGGGTATCATTTGTTGTAAATTGCGAGAAAACTAATTGAAGTAATATCAAAGCTATAATAGTTCTAGCAAAAGTGTAGATTAATCAAATGTTTGATAAATCATCAATGTCAATTATTTTTTCCAAATTTATTTTACTTATAAACACTCATGCAAGGTAGAACATTCCATTTTGAATGTCCTTTGAAGTAGGCACAATGTTTTTATTCTGTAACATTCACTTACCACTAAGTACAATGGAGTGAATTTTTGACATTTTGGTCAAATCAAGTAAGTAGTCAAAAAGAAAGAATACCCCATTTTGTGTAGAAGGGGATATATTTGACGTCATGCCTTAGTAAAAAAGGGTTTCCTATAAAAAATGTCTTTAGTGGGTTCCCTACCACTTTCCTAAAGAAAAAAACGTACTTCCTTTATGCAAGCTTAAACAAGCATAACACCGTTCATCAAGACAGTGCCTATGAGATGTTCAAATCATGTCGATAGTCAATGCACACTTTTTTTAACAACCTCCCTCACTTTGGTTGCGTTCGTACTTCATTTTGGTAAGTTTTCTTAATTGTCATATTTTGCACACTTTCGCTTTCACATGTATCACTTTCACATTCACAGTTGTCATTTTGGCTTCCTTTCACTTTAATAAGTGGAATTTTCATGTTATCTTCGCTCAAACATGTGTCACTTTTAGGGTAATTCGCATGTGCAAATATCATTTTCATGTATTCTTACAGTCACATGGGTCGCTTTTAAGTATGTTCACCCCTATATGTGTCACTCCTTTTCAAATCACTAGAGTTAGTTCTGGTGCACTTTTCTGCATTAAACACTCTTACATATCATTAGAATATGTGTGAAACACATTCCTACAACTCACGTGTGTTGATTGTTCCTAATTTTTTTCAACATAATATTAAACATCTTTCTAAATTGCACAAGCTTCATGATCATATTGATTTGTTGCATTTTTTTCTTGCTCTCACCCAAGCTCATGGTTGTTCTCCCATATTCTAAAAACTTATGGTCTCTAAGTGAAATTAAGAAAGAATATGAAATTATAATGATGAATGAAAAATAATATCAATATGTTTTTTTATTATGGTTGTGACTATATATCTGAGAAAGTGTCTCACTTCCTACATGTCAATAAAAGTAACATATTTTTTAGATTTTTTCAACATATTCTTAAATATCGTGATAAATTGCACAAGCATCATCATTTATTTGTTGCCTCTATTTCTTGGTCTCACCTAATTTTTCTTTCTCTTTGTCTTTGTTTTCCTTATATATTCTATTTTTAAATGGTTGTTATATTGACGTTTAAATATTTTCTATTTAAACTAATATTACTTTATTGATTGTAATTGTATAGTATGGCCCCCCTAGGGAATTGCTCAATGAGGAAGAGGTGGATGTAGTACAAGCACCTATTCAAGAACATGGTGTGATTAATATTGAGGATCAAGCTAATGATCCTATGGAAGAAGATAATGATGCTAATAACATAGTTGAATAAGATGGTACAAAGTGACAGATTGATCCAAGAGACATTTAATAATGTTGGAATGGATGATTATGGAAACTAATATGATGACTATAATTTTGATATACCTATATCTCAGAGAGAAATTAAACCTCTTTATGAAGGCTAATAAACATATATTCTCTCTGTTGTATTGATGTTGGTTAACTTAAAGGTCGTGAATGGTTTTTCATACACGTGTGACACAAATCCTAAGGTATGTAATCTATTTTGTCATATTTAGTACTATATACATGATAAAAAAATTATTTTTTTCGTTGTTTTTAATGTTAGTACTTTGATAATCATTTAGTTAATTTGCAAAATTTGGATGCAATATGTTCGATTAATATTGTTTAGTACATTACCCAATACTACTTTTTTTATGCTGTATATTATTAGGTGAATTTATGTTACCATCGTCAAATGTTTTACCTCGTACGTACCAATATTTACATACCATTATGAAAGATATTGGAATGGAGTATCAAACTATTAATGCATTCCCTAATGATTATATTCTCTATTATAAAGAACATGCGTCGAAAGATAAATACCTGAATTGCAATGAGAGTAGATATCAAACCGATAAAGTAAAAAAAAACGTGCCTCGCTCTTCGTTATATTCCCATAATTCCACATTTATGACAATTGTTAAGGAGAAAAAGAATAACAAAACTTATGGAATACCATGCAATATCATTTCTGAGTCTTTATTTCAGTTTTCTTATACTTTTATTTTCATTTTTGAGTCTTTATTTCAGTTTTCTTATTTTAATTTCTAAGTCTTTATTTAAGTTTTCTTACAGTTTAATTTTCATGAAAATATATATATTTTTTCTATTTTCTTATGTTCTGAATGAAATAGGATTATCTAGTATGGCTAGCTACAGATGAAAAAGAACATAACTCGTTTATATTTGAACACCAATTCATCTCAATGCCTAGGCAAGTTTCAATGTTTTAAAGAGAGCGTGAATGTTAAATTTCCCCAAAAATTCATTGCAAACAGTCAGAACTCGTTTATAGTTGAACACCAATTCATCCCAATGCCTAGGAAAGTTTCAATGTTTTAAAGAGAGTGTGTATGTTAAATTTCCCCAAAACAGAATTGCAAAAAATCTCTACTCCTCTTGTAGGGGCTTATCCTTATATGAATACTTTGGGTGGCCTTCCAAAATTTCATGTAATTCTGAACCACAACAAGTATGAATACCACCTAGGAGTTATCACATCTCACTTTTTCCTCAATACAGCTTCAACAATTTCTCATGTGGCATTCTTTTTTCTCGCCATGGGGAACCACCATGGTAGTTTTCCCTAAAAGTGGTCAAAAGAATCTAAATTATCCTTCCCCACAATGATAACTCGGTGCAATTAAAGATGGAAGATTAAAAAATTCACAACATAACATTGATTTTGTTGGAGGCATGCTACACTGAACAAACACATCATACAACTATGCAACCAAGACCTTTAACTTCTAGGCTTCGATCAAAGATAAGCCCAAGACCTTTACCTTCTAGGCTTCTATCAAAGGTAAGCCCAATGAGAACCTGATGGCACAGATTGAACAACACAAAATATAACGTCGAATTTGTTGGAAACCTGCTAGACTGAACAAATGAGTCCTTCGATTAAGTGAAGAATACATTTACCTTTTAGGCTTCTAGAAGACTAATGAGGACCTTAGGCCTTACTTTAAAGGAAGAGTTGAGAAACTCACTTAACTTTGGTAAGACCAATGAGGATCTTAAGCCTTAATTTTAAGGAAGAGTTGAGGAAGCTCAACTAACAAAACTTACAAGGCCATGACTATTGCTTCAGGTAAGACCTTTCAAGAGATAACAAAACATATAGGGCCTTCACTATAGCTTCAGGTTAGACCTCCCAAGACCTAAGACCTTATTTTTTCCTACGTAAGACCTCTCAAGACCTTCATCTATGTTCAGACATAAGACCTTTTATTGGTCCATAAATTCTTGTCTTCCTAAAGCACTATAAACTAGGAGAGTGCTTTGTAAGAGACATTAGAGATTAGTGGTGTAATCTTGATCTTACCGACCATTCTATGGATGTTAATTCAGACTGTATAAAACCAATAGACACAATTGTAATTGTTACATATTCACTGATAAGCTCAACCCTAAGTGTCTCGAAGAAGTTCAATAGTGCTCCTTTGGCTCCCTATAAACAAGAGGCTATAAATAAAATCATGCTTTGTATTATTATTACTATAGGCTTTTGTATATGGAAAATGATGAAGAGATGATGAGAGGCATACACTGTAAACTGTTATAAATGGGAACGAAGGAAATGCACTCATGGAACTAGTGACCATTATCTGGCCCCTTCTGCACTGAAGGTGTTCAAGAGAAAAATGGGTTATGTTGACATGTCTCAATAAATCCAAATTACCGTGTCTTCCCAATCCAAACTTAGGAATCCAATCCTTGTCGCAATTTGTTACTCCTCCAATTTCTTTAATCCCCTGAAGACAAGTCAAGAAAGACTTGTTAAAAGAACTCTCTCAATGAAAGTTATTGTGTCTAGATTTATTCTGTATCCACATTGACCCAAATATGAGTGGCGTTGTTTAATAGGGAAAATATCTATTCTGATGTAATTTGTTTCAGTCAAGTCTTCAAGGAATCTCTTTTATAGACCAAAGGAGGAAACAATACTAGCTTTTATAAAGAATATGTACTATAGACCAAAGGAGGAAACATTACTAGCTTTTATAAAGAATATGTATAGACCAAATGAGGAAACAATACTAGCTTTTATAAACAAGTTATCAAAACAATCATTGTATTTTAAATTTAAAAAAAAAGTTATCAAAACAATAATCACTGATATATTTGAAGACATACAACTAATTCCATCTATAGATTTGTTTTTTTAAGGATAATGTCAAAAAGCCATATGTATGAAAATTTCTTGAGCTACTACTAACATACATGTTGATAATTCTTGTAATAAAGAAGAGATACGTTTGACTTGTATGAAAGCACACCTTTCAATTATTCTTAACTAAATGCATGCAATAATTCTACATGCAGTTTCATTTATGGCAAGAGTTAGTTATGTAGCTCATACAAGCAGAAGTGGAAGAAGAGTGACCAGGGGTGCCCAACTGTGATGCACTTCATTAGATGAGGAAAGGACAACTAATGTGAATGTCAACAATGCTCCAAACAATGTTTTTGAGGATGACCATGTGGCTGAAGCTAATGTTGTCACACCATCACTCACAGAGCCACCGTCAACTAGAGTCCAAGGGGGGAATTTTAACTAAAAATATCAGCGCTATAAGAGGTTGGAAAAAAAAAGAAATGTTAGTTGCAATTAACGACATAGATTTTAATGGATATTTAGTTTGGGCATCTGAAAAGAAACATGGTATTCCTTCCTCATCAATAAATTATTGGATAAATGCGCTCACTCATACCAAACGTAGAGGGCCTTTTATAGTTATGACTAAAGAAGAGGAGGCCGAGGTGGTTGAGTGGTGTAAAGAAATGTCCCAATTGGGACATGGGCTAAAGTTGATACAATTTAAATACACAGTTGCTCAAATCTATCAAAGGAGGCCAAACCCATTCAAAGATGGATTTCCTGGTAAATCATGGTGGTCTGGGTTTAAAAAAAGGTATCTAGACCTTGTATTGCTTACAGTTGAGGGCCTTGACAGAGACAAAGCATTAAATTTTCACTCTGTAGTTATATGTAAGTTCTATGACACTCTTTCTAGTGCATATGATAAACATTCTTATAGTGCAGACCATATATGGAACTGTGATGAAACATGTTTACATGCGGGAAGGAATTGTGGCATGTGGGTAATTTCCAAGAGAGGGAGCCGAAATGTGCTAAATATTTTGCCTAAGATAAGGGAGTGGATAACCATTTTATGTTGTTTCAATGCAATTGGTGCTTCAATCCCAAGATTTTATCTATTCAAAAGTAAAAATCAGCTGAAAAATGATATACAAAAATGTGAACCAGGTGGATGCATGGCTGCACATCCCCATGCATGGATGACTAAATTTTTTTTTTTAAATTGGCTTTGCCACTTTGTTGCATCTGTGCTAGGTGGTGTCTCACCTAATAGCAGAAACCTATTGATATTAGATGGCCATGGAAGCCACATGGCTGTACAAACAATTGAGGAAGAAAAAAAATTGGGCATTGACCTTTTAACATTACCCGCTCATACCACTCACATATTGTAACCCCTTGATGTTAGTGTGTTTGGCCCTTTCAAGAACTATTTCAGGTCAGAGCGTGTTTCATGGATGGAAAATAATCTCGGGGTTGAGGTGAAAAGATTCAAGCTAACAGAGCTTGCAAGTAAAGCTTTTAAAAGGGCTCTAACACCATCAAATATCAAGGATGGATTTAGGAGGATAAGAATCTGGCCACTGAATTATGATGCTCTTATGCATGATTTTTTTCCACAGAAAAAAATAGAACCATCTATTAATATAGAAAGTTACATAGTATATGCCAAAATCATTCCAAAGAAACTGTGTTTCCCCCTTATACAGAGAGAGACGAGGTTGCAGCTGAGGTAAATAGTGTGTATGTATTCACCATGCAGCCTAGTCAAGCAAAGAGAGAGTCCTCATCATCATTTTCCACCTCCCAGGATTCCTTTTAAGGAAAAAACACCCGAATCAGAGGGAGGAAAAGACAAATATCATTTGAAGTTTAAAACTCCAAAAAACCAAAACCGGGTAGTAGACATTGTTCCAATTTTCTATATGAACCTTCACATAAAAAATATGTTCGAACACCCGAGCCTCCTCTGAGAGGAAAATAGCCCAAGGTCGAAATAAGAGTTTCACTATTTGATTCCAAATATTAAAAATGTTCAGCATATATATGCAACAAAAAAACCCAAAGGAGAAGAAACCATATTCTTTAGGCAAAGACAGGTTGTTCGATTCCTCGAACCAACCCGTTCTCCAGTTCAACAGCTATCCAGAGCCGCATATCTTGCTCAACGCCTTCTTTAGAAAGGCGGTCCACGACTTGATTTCATTCCCTGTAAATGTGGCAAACATATATCTCATTATAAAAACCTTTTAGATGGGATATCTCATTAAGTCAAGGAAGCAAAATATAGTTATGGCAACATTGGGACCCATTGAACCACTTCACAATATTCAAAGAGTCCCCGAAGATCTGAGCCTCACGCAGGTTCATGAAAGAAAGCCAGCATAGGAGATAGTGTAGAGCTTTTAGTTCTGCAAAATTTTTTGTCCCTTGGCCCAGGCCTATTGAGGCTTTAAGAATTTTTTTGGATGGGAGATGAATAACCAGCCCTTCTCCACACCTACTGTGCGGATCCGAGGCCCCATCAAAGAATGCCCACAGAATATCCCCTCTGATAATTTCTTATTGAATTACACGCGCGAAATGTGATCATAGATATATACGCCTTCCGCCACCAGCTTACAGATCGAAAAATGAGAATCTTTGAAGATAACATGGTTCCTAGCTATCCAGGTTCCCCAAGCAATCAGTAAGGGAATTGTGCGCACTCTGTCATTTGGGGCTTCCTTCCACCACCTTTGCCAAGCTTCCATCACCTCCTTTCCCTCCCACCTCTGGGGAATCTTCAGCAATCTCAAGGTTTCATTCTAGACACTGATATTGTAAGGGCATGTGAGGAACACATGTTGCACTGATTCCAAACTATCTCTGCATAGTGAGCACCACCCAGGACCTATCTTTCCCCTGTGTTGCAAGAAATCCCAGGTAGGGACTTTTTTTCTAGAGAATGCACTAGAAAAACAATCTCGACTTTGTCGGTCCTTTCAGCTTCCATAATGGTTTGACCACCAATCTGGCTCCCCCCAATTATTTTGAGACATAAGCCAATTATAACCAAACTTCAGGGAGTAGTTCCCAGACGAGGAGTGAATCCATCTAAGATCATCTCTTTTCTCTTGAATTCTGATGTTTTGAATTCTGTAGGTCCAATATAAAACTGCCCCACTCGCCCAACCATCTTTCCTCCAGCTACAGAAGCTCCCCTTTCAACCATTCTTGTCGCCAAATAGATGATTTTTCATGATTTTCTATATGGTTAAGGGTAATCAGACCTCTGTTATTCAAAAACTCAATTAGTTCTATTGATAGCGCATATCTCTCAGAACAACCCACCCAAGGGTCTTGGCCCAGCCTAACCCGAGTTCCATCCCCCACATGCCAAGCCAATCCCTGCTCTATGACCTTAACAGAAGCAATGGCTGCCTTCCATACAACTGAGGAGTTTTTTGAAGTTTTTTGAGGCAATCGCAGCCATTCAAGGATTGGCATTAGATCAATGTATTTTCGTTTTGTGACAGAGGTCCAAAGATTTTCCTCTATGATAAGTCTCCACGCTAGTTTGGCTGCAAGAGATTTTGAAAAGTGGAAGAGATCTTTGATCCCCCAACCTCCCAACCTTTTGGTTTGACTATTTTCTCCCATGCCACCCAGGGGGTCACATGTTCCACCGTTGACCCTGCCCACAAGAATCTGCTGCAAATTTTATTGATAGAGGCCAGAATAATTTTTGGGACCCATATTAGACTAGCCCAATAAACTGGGATGGCCATTGCCAAAATTTTACCAGAACCAGTCTTCCTGCTCTAGAAAGCCATTTGAAACTCTAGTGATTCATACGTGCCTCTATCTTTGCAATGATCCATTTCCAATCCTGGATGAGATATGAGTCTGGTTTTAATAAGAATCCTAGATACTTAAAAGAGTCCTGCAGAGATTTGACTTCAAATTTTAGAACAACTTCTATCCTGCCCACTTCTTCCCTAGAGAGGCTAGACATTGTCAAGGACAATTTTTGGCCATTTATGCAGAGACTCGTTGCTTTTAGGAATAGGTCCAGAATCTCCTTTAGGCAGTGACAGTCCTCCATGCTGCCATTACTGAACAACAAGATATCATCAACTAACAGTAAAGTGGGTTACAAAAAGATTTACCGCCACTTCTACTCCCTTGAGATCCGCTTGTCTCTTAGCTTCATGTATCATTAAGCTCAGACCTTTCGCTGCTAACAAAAAGAGAAGTGGGGATAGAGGACATCCTTGTCGCAGTCCCCTTTGAGGATTGAAGAAGTTTGTAGCTACTCCGTTTATCAAAATCACAATTGAGGAGGTTGAAATGAACCCCATGACCCATCTTATGAAATCAACCCTGAAACCTAGATGTGTCAGCAAAAGTCTCAAGTACATCCAACTTATCCTATCATAAGCCTTTGATAGATCAATTTTGACGATTGCTCCTTTTTTCCTGATTTTTTTGAGACTATGAAGTGTTTCTTGGGCTACCCCACAACTTCATGAATTTTCCTACCATCCAAGAACCCGAATTGTTCCAACGAAATATTTTTGGAGATGAAAGGTTTCAACCTGGAGGCAATCACTTTGGCTATAATATTATAGATACAGGTGCAAAGGGAGATGGTTCGGAACTCATCAAAAGAAGCAGGATGGTCTGTTTTGGGAATGAGGGCTAAGAATGTTGCATTAAAAGGTTGATAGATGGATCTAGTAATGCGAGACTCCTCTACCACTGCAACCAAATCCTCCCCTAAAAATTCAAAGAAGTGTTGAAAAAATTCCACCGTCCATCCATCAGGCCCTGGACTTTTGTCCTTCTGCATTGCCTTAAGAATATCTTCCACCTCCTCTTTTGTAACAGGTTCCATAATTTTATCATTTCCTTCCTCATCAATATAGATAGGGAAGAAATGAGCCACCCTGATAACCTCAACAATAGATACTTCGTCAGGAGCTCTAAAAAGTGTTTTAAAATGATTCAACACAAGGGAGGCAAGGTCATCAAAAGATTGTGCCAGCTCACCGTTATCCTTTTGCATCTCCCAAATTGTGTTGATATTTTTCCTCCCTTTAGCATAGTTCTGAAAGAACTTTGTATTTTCATCTCTAGCTTTGAGCTAGATGGCTCGACTTTTTAAATGCCAACTTTCCTCTCTTGCCAGGAGAATGTTCTTCCTGGCGGATTCCAGTTCCCTTATTCTATTTCTAGACTCCAAATTGGAATATCCTGCTCCTTCCAGCTTTTCAAGAAAATCTAGTTCTTCATTCATTTTCCTCAACTCCTCCTCCTCCTTCAGTTTCTTGGAGTTCGCCCAATCCCTGGTCTCTTTATTCATTCTCTTCAAATTATCCATAAAGTGTTGACTCCTGCTTTCAGAGTCCCTTATGATGTCCTTTCTCCATGTTGCATGGAACATCGTGTTGAAAAACTCTTCTTTTAAGCATGAGGAATTAAATTTAAACAAAGTCCCCGGTTTTTTCAGGGCTCCTTTAATCTCCATAAAAATTGGAAGGTGGTCTGATATACCCCCCTCCCCAACCCAATGCCGGAACACTGAAGATATTTCCACCAGGTCTTCACATAGAAGGAACCGATCCAACTTTTTGGCCACCGATGCTTCTCCTATTCTTCTATTCCTCCAGGAAGGTCTTAGTTTAATTAAACTAGCATCCACCAGTCGAGAGGATGCCAACTTGCTTAAAAAGAAGTCGGTGAGTTGGTCTGCCCTTGTCGAGGGTCCCCACGATTTCGCTGCCCATAAGGAAAATTTTAATTCCCCTCCCACAATGAGATTTGGGTGATTGAGGCAAGATTTCAGAAAGAAAGGGTTCCAGAACTGCTCTCTTTCCATACAGGGGCCATAGACATTATGAATCAGAACTGGGTGGCAAAGCTCATTGGAGTACAATTCCATTGCCAGTGATTTTTCAAAACCCCAAGATGACAACTCCTTTAGTCTTCCAGATTTGTACCCCGTTGCCAATCCCCCAGATCTTCCATTGGCATCCAAAGCTTGAAAAATCCACCCTGGGAACATTCTTGAAAGTGTTCCTTTTACTTCCTCCCCCTGCCCCAAGGTTTCTTGTAACAACATATTGTCTGGGTTTTGTGACTTCACCAGCTCTCTTAGCGCTATTTTTTTAGGCTGACTAGCTAAACCATACAGTTGTAAGATAAAAATATCATCGTATACACGGGGGTGATCGCACCGCTCTAAGCACCCTAGACAAAGACCTCTGCTTCCCATCTGCGATATCAATCTTTGCTTTCAGCTAGGCCTTGGACAAGTCTGATTTCCTACCTCTTGTCTTTCTTGGACCAACTGAGATAGGATCAGACGCTAAACCCCCAACAACTATCCCTTTCCAAGATCTGTTAGCTAGAGGTCTGAGATTGTAGTGGGGGGCCTTAGAAGTACTGGCTAGTGAAAGAACAGGAGTAGACTCAACACATGAGTGAAAGGGGAAGGTCACAATAAGGGTCGGTAAAGATAATAATAATACTATAGATGGAGCCTTGGATGTCATGCATATTCAAAGGTTCATGAGGGAGCTGCCTGGAGGGACTAGGATCAGACAAATCCAAAATAGAAGAAAAAAAGGATGTGCATAAGGAAGGAGGAAGAGGAGGCATACCCATCTAAGTCGCACCAATTGCCCCTGATTCAGAGTGGGTTACCTGGGAGGACACTAGAACAAACTCTATTTCAGAATGGATATGTAGAGAGTCGTTTAGACTCGATGACACTTGGCCCTCCTTCTCAGCACCCGATCCTTCAATGTCTTCCATCGAGGCCTCCTCCTGTTCCTTTTTTTCCTCTGCTCTAACTGATGCGACATTCTCCTTGACCAATTTTTTCTGCCTTCTTCTACAGCGATGTCCAAGAGGGCAATCATTTGCAAGGTGACCATATTAATGGCACCTGTGGTAGCAAAAGGGCAGATGCTCATAATCCAAAGTCTGCAAATACTCTAAATCCCTGTACTTCAAGGTCATTGCATCTACCAGACCTTCTCTCAGATAGGATTACAAGTATTCTCGCAACGCTCAGATCTCTAGTTTGGAGAAAGGATCTGTCAACATCTAAGAATTTCCCAAGAGTGTTACTGATGGAACAAAATGCAGAGTCAGTCCAGAAAGGCATTGGAAGACTCGGAAGCTTAACCCACACAGGATATTCTGCCAATTTTTCTTTTTGGGCATCAAATAGAGGGGTCCATCTCCTAAACAGAATCAGTCTCTTCCCCAAACACTAGTTCCTTTCTAGGACCCAATCCAAATGATCTTTATGCTAAAATCTGGTACTAAACCAACCCCTGTCTAGGACTTTGATTTCTAAAGGGTTCCCAAGGGCTTCTTTCCATTCCAACGAGGTCCATTTTGTAATATAGTCTGCCGAATACTTCCTTCCTCGGAATCTTCCAAAAAGAATGGTCTCAGTGGCCTCCATGACTTTGTCTATTCGAATGTCCACTCTAAGAAAATAGCTAGGACACTCTTCTTTTCTTCTGATGGCCTTATTATTATTTATTTTCGATCCCACAACCTCCTTTCTCCCTTCTTCCTCGCCTTCCACTTGTTTATCGGGTGCATCTGTGACTTCGACAACAGGCGACCCCGGTCACCCTCCTTCAGTTTCTCTGGAGACCCCCCTAATTGAACCCCCTACCAATTCCTGTCCGGTTACAGGACCTTTGTTAAGACCTTATCTAACCTTCTGGGCTCCTTCCTGCTACCTTTTCAACTCCCCTTCTTTAGTGCCAATTGAAGAAAGCCTAGATTGGCTTCTGAGAATCTGGGGCTCAACTCAAATAGGACGCGATATACCTTCTCCCTGAGCTGGTTCCAAACAAGCCGCTTGATTCACTACAGAAGTTGGAATCTTCTCCAAGAAATTTAAATCCTGGCTCTAAGAGAGGTTTTGATGCAGGAGGGGTTCCTCCTCAGCTCTTCATTTATTGTGATCCGGGCCAAGCTGCCTCTCCTCCCCTAGGGTTTTCAAACCTGCCAAGCCCTGCAAATTGTAACTAGCTACAATGTCTTCTAAACCTCCTGAATAGGAAGGAGTGAATGAAATACCTGGCCCCAACGAGAAATGAGAGGGTTTAAGATCGCACTGCTGCAAAACTCCGCCAAAGCATTCCAGGGGCTTCAACGACTGTTCATAGCCTTTAAAAACCCCAACCTTCCACCTCCCACTTGAAGCACCCTGCAATGTTTCTTCTAACAGAGTAGCTCCGTTCGAAAAACCACAAGCTCGTCCTTCCTCACTGACTCTTTGGTTATTTTCTGCTACTCTCGGGAAGAAATGGTCCACATTGTTCTCTGAGACCTCATGACCCCAGCATGTGAGCAGGTCTTCAGGTGCAGGCTCTAATAAGTCCACGTACTCTCTATCGAAACCCATAGCTGCTGCCGATTTTTCGTCTTAAACCAACTCCATGATAGTGAAAAGTCCACTCTTATTCAGAAACCCTAGCAACCAAACGCCGTCTTGCAGACATGAACAAGGGTTTACCATTGACCTCCATCGTGAGCACGGTTAGGTTGATACGGCCCTCCCCCTGCAGCCCGTGCACCCCGTGGCCAAAACCTGCAGACTCAGGTGGACACAGAACCCTGACACAATAGTACGTCTGTCACGTCGCCTACCTGTACGTGGGATAGCTCTGGTTGCAGGGTCAGACCTGCAGGCCCCTAGGGTTTTCGCCATCCTTCATCCCCCCTCTTATGCATGATATTGGTTGTAGCCAAGCATTTCATGTTGATGGTCATGAAAAAGGGCATGTCCAAACACATCTTGGAGTGAAAGAAGAAGTACATGAACATGTTGATGTGGTTGCAGCTGGTAATATAATTTCCCTCTCTCAAGGACAGTTATATGTTGATGTGGTTGCAGCTGGTAATATAATTTCCCTCTCTCAAGGACAGTTATATGTTGATGATGATGAGCTGGTATGTGAAACACAGTATATTCATGAACAAATTGATAGCAACATGGAGGTTGTTCTACAAACTCAAGCACATGGAACTTTTGCCACTGATATTGTTAATGACATTGTTGAACATGCAGTTGACAATGCAGATGTAGTTGAAAATAAAATTGTTGATATTGCTAATGCAAATGTGGTTGAAAATGAAATTGTTGATATTGTTAATGAAATTGAAAATTACCAATTGACATTTCCAAGCCAAGTAAACCCACCATCATGGCTGGCAGAAGCCATGATTAATTTGAAAAACAATGTCTCAAGAACCAATGAACAAAGCATGAACATGCATTCACAACCGGCTAAATTGAACAGTGAAATTGTTCATTTTTTTGTGGACAATAGATCAATGGAAGAAAATGAAGCACATAATGATGCATCAGAATAAGGTAACAATGTAGTTTAATCAATTATCACGGATATGGAAAGGCACGTGTCAAGCAATGACATGCAGGTTGGGGGGGGGTTGAGAAGTTATTTGGGCGGTTCCTAAAGCTACCAGTAGTAAGAGTGTCAATGAAAAAGAAGAAAGGAACACCCGATAGTCTTCGTTTGGGCTGAAGTTCACAATTATTCACCTCATAAAACTATATAAAACTCTTAGTTGAGTCTGAAAAGAAAAAGTTGAAATTCATGAATTAAAACAGAAAAAAAAGGATATAGCCAAGGAGAAAAAGGCAATAAGGATTGTTACAGCACAACGTCGAGCAGATGAAAGGCTTGAGAGAGAGAGAGCAAGAAAAGATAAGGAGCAAAAAAAAAAATGGCAAGACTGGAAAAGGAAGCAAGAAAGTCTAATCAAATGCTCAAAAAGGAATAGGGGATGACTGATATGGTTGACATAAATGCAAGCACAATTGATAAAACCAGGGAAATTTCCAACACATTGGACAATATTGCAAATAATACACCATTATTCCAAGACTTCATAAACATTCAAATTATTCACTACCAAAATGGGGGTTTACCCACTTTCCTTATTCCTACCACAGGAGGTGTGAATTCAATGTATGCTCATGACACACCTCCACTTAGTGCAAGTGTGAGGTATGGGTACTCAATTCCTCCATGGTTGGAAGGGACAAATTGGTCTCAATCATATGGCAGCAATCAACCACAACCTAATTAACCCTTTCTAGGAAGGCCAACCTACTTGGCTCATTCAGGCAACTCAGGGTTTGACCCTGAAGATTCTCAATGCCATAAAGAATAGGGGTGTTATATGTTTTTGTTTGTAACCATATTATGATGTGGATTTTGAATAGAATGTCTATTTTTCTTGTCACATGAAGGTTGATTTATTCCAAACTGTATGCGGCATTGTATCCAAAATTAATCTTAGAAGGAACATCTATAGTCCATTATACTGGAACATTTTGAAATAATGACATGAGAATGTTGTTAGTTCTGTTAGTTTTTTGATACTATATACTGTTAGTTTTGTTATTTTATGAAAATTTTCTAAATGTCTATATGTTTGGACTTTTTTATCTTAATAGATCCAATATTTCCTCTACTACACTAGGTATAATTCAAATGTTTTCATCATACTTTGCAAAGCATATCTCACATATATATCCACACACAAAATACAGCAAAGCATACCTTTTTATACAACCACTATGATAGCACAGTGAGATGTGCAATATAAAACCGCGATATAGAGTTCTCATAAACAATTAATACATAGCCATGTTATGGAGTTCTCATAAACCACATGCAACAAAGCATACTTATTTATACAACCACTGTGATAGCACAGTGACATGTGCAATATAAAACCGCAATATAGAGTTCTCATAAACAGTTAATATATAGCCATGTTATGGAGTTCTTGTTGAGTCTTAAAAGTGTTTTCCATATTCATACATATTTCCATTATGTCATTACCATTTAGCTCTCATTTCATAATTATCTGACCTAAAACCCTACATCAAGTAACCATTTTCATAAATATATGGGTTAGGATCCTTGTCTTCAAAAGTTATTTATTTTATGTGTTTAAAGTGAATTTATGATCAGAAACTAGAAAATTAACATAGTTTCATATATCTATATATGTGTTATGAGTTTTGTGACATGTGTAGATCAAAAGGAAGCTTCTAAAAGGCCTTTATGTGGCCTCCCAAAACCAAATTCGAATTTGAGTGGAGAAGATCATGGGATCATGAGGACATGTGTCTCATTTCCTTTTTGTATTGAAACTCTAAGAAGATATGCGTCTCATTTCTTATTTGTATTGAAACTCTAAAAAGACATGTGTCTTATCATTTCCTATTTTGATTGTAACTCTAGAGATAGAGGGAGAGATTCATGGACTCTCATTAATGAGATAATTTCTCATATTTTTGTATAAATAGGAGAAGTTTTTCCCTATCAAGGGTGGTGAAAAATAGGAGAAGAAGAGAAAGGATTAGAGAGTATTTTGTAACAAAGCTTAAGATAGAATGGGATGTAGATTTGTGAGTTTATCAATAAAGAAGTTCAGTTCATTGATGTTGTTTTGATTACAACTTTAAGGAGCTGAAGAATTTCACCAAATTGGTAGCAGAGGGCCCCTGCTATTCGAGGAGGTTTTGCATGTTTTCTGGATAAGTCATTTTCAATTATGTTTTGTCATATTTCCTTACTTAAATTACTTTATGAAATCATAGCTTTTAGCATTATGTTTCATGTCATTTGCTTAGATAAAGGATCCTCATGATATTACAGTTAGTCTATTTCTCAAGCTCTTCCAATACATCTCTATTAAATGAATGGGATTCAATTGTGATATTCTGAGTTATTAGCATTCATTTTCTGTTATTTAGTTAAAAAGAAGATCCTCATTATACTGCGGTTAGTCTCTTTCAAAAACTCTTCCAATAAACCTCTAATTCATGAATGAGACTTAGTTGTAATATTGTGAGTTATTGATTGTTTTTCCTTATCACATTATGGTTAATATCTTTCAAAAGCTCTTCCAATAAACCTCTAACTCATGAATGAGATTTAGTTGTAATGTTATAAGTTGTTTCAGCATTTCATAGGAGATCCTTACTACATTATAGTAATCTTTTTCTCAAGCTCTTCCAATAAACTTCTATCAAATGAATGAGATTTCACTATAATGTTTTAAGTTACTGTTTGTTTCAGCATTTCCTTTTATGTTTTAGGAGATTCTCATTGCATTAGAATTATCTTTTTCACAAGCTCTTCCAACAAATATCTAACTAAATGAATCAGATTAAGTTGTAGTGTTTTGAGTGACTTTTCATTTCATGAATGTTCATTTAGAAGCTGTAATATCCATGGATTAAGACTCTCTGTTTTCATTATTTTCTAGTTAGGAACATAATTTGCAGATAAACTTTGTTTTAATTCATTTATTAACATTTCATTTTCTCTCTTTTGACATAGATCTAACTTCATCTTTTTAGCATAGAGTAGCATACTAAGCATCAAACATAAAAACCCCAAAACATCAATAAAACACTAAAAACAACGAAGTAAGAAAAATGGATACTTAGGCACATATAGTGCATCACACTTCATCAGTTTACTAACCCTGGTCAATAATTTATGTTAGCAATTTAGGACACTAAATTGACTAAACATTTTGGCGCCGTTGCCGGGGAAGTGTAACTAGGTAGCCTTATTTCTTACATCTAAAAAAAAATTTAATAATTTCTCAAGTATGCTCTCCTCCTGTACTTTGTGTGATCTAGAGGATCAGAAAAAAAAGAATTTTTATGTTAAAAATAATAATAAATTATGTTTTCATCATTTCATTTCATTTTACAATAAACTTTAAAAATGATGAAAATTTTTAATTTCAATAATTGTTTTGTTTAATGAAATATATATGTATATTTTTGAATTTTTGAAAATATAATATATAATTTTATTAACAAATCAATTTAAAAAAAAAATTAATTTAAAAAAAAAAAATAAAAAAAATTGGCTTATCGAAATAAGACCCACGCATACGCATGAGGCCAGCCTTTGGCTTGGCTTTATGCATATATGCAGTCCTTCAATCCACACAAAGACCCATGCACTGCAATTTAAAAAAAGAAAAAAGGAACCTTCTCTTTTCCATATTCGTTTTCCCCCAAACAACAGTTATTAGAAATCATTTTTAAAAATTTGCACACAATGAAGGTATATCACATGAAGAAACTGTTGATGAGGAGAAGATTGCAAATTTCTGGTGAAGAGAAGATTACAACCGCCGATGAAGAGAAGATTGCGCATTCCATCGCAAGTAATTGGAATGAAGGAGATCGTATCCGAACTTCGAGATACAAAAACCATTACACTTCAAAACCCGCAAAAAAACAAATCAAACTGCAGAACATGAAAACTGAAATCATTAATTATCAAAACACCCAATTTTAAAACGAATTTTTTGAGAAAACCAAGGCGAATTAGAAAAAACTAAAACATGGGTTTTTTCGTAAACAGGGTGAATTAGGTAATCCTATAAAAACTTTTTGAAATTCTCAGCCATTTGGGAGAAATTCAGGGTTCTTCGGAGCACTAATTTGCAGTGTGTGTGAGATAAAAATGTTTTTTTTTTATGAAAACAGTCACGGTTTTATAAAATTCAATTTTGAGAAATAATCAAGGATCTGATTTCCTTATTTGAAGGAAAATTTGGCAGAATTCATCTGTGGTGGCACATGATGAGTGAAAAATGGATTATTTGAGGCAAAGACATTATCACATGTGCATCAAATGCAAGTTGTATAAATTGAGAAGGATTCTGCCTTCATCTCCTTCATAGTTAGGAACTTGACTTTAGAAATTTCAAGCTTTTTATTTTTATCTTGCATGAAAGAGGCATTGGCATGACTTTGTTTCAAAAATATTCATAAGGACAATTATTTCATCCATGCTTTATTTCATTAAAAAAAGAAATAAATAAAAATTAAAAAATAAATAAATAAAATAAAATCTTTATTAATAATTTCTTTTTAATAAAGAAAAAATTCAAAAAAAAAAATTAATAAAAAATTTAAAAAAAAAAATCTTCTTAATAATGGTTTGCAGGACAATTGGAAGATTATTTAGATGATTTCTAAACATTTGGCATTAATATTGTTGATGTGTATTTTTCTATAAAATTTTAACTTGCAGAACATAGCGAATCTTTGTGATGCCAATTGTTTTACTAAGCATAGTGCATGAAGTCATCTGACAATAGGGAGTTGATTTATTTTTCATGGTTATTCTTTAAAAATAGATTGTTATCGATATCATGAATTGGACCGAATATAGAACTTTTTGATTTACCTTAATCTGTTTCATTTGACATTTAATTTTTGCGTAAGAATCAGAAAGAAATTAGCTACTTCTTTTTTAACACACTTATGTTCTTTATGTCAAGTTTTTTTTTTGCAAATTTGGGATGATCGAATGATCATTGAAGGAAACTAATTGTGCGCACGATTGGTTTTCAAAGGACCAATTTCATGAGAAACATAAGAACAAGTCCATGTTCATATCCATCAAGACTATTACTTTTCCTCCCTTTTTGAATTGTAAATCCAACCAAGAAATTCAAAGCAAACCACCATTATTTTCCCAGCAAGAGTTAGTTGTTCATTTTCCTTCATTCACATACACTTTCCATTACTTTTTGTCTACTCCACAAATAAAAGCAAGAAGCTCACCTACATGCTTATTTCCCATTGTCATTTTCCATTTTTCATTGTCCATTTCCATTTTCCTTTTCATATCCTTTTCATTTTGCAAATAAACCTTGCTTCAATGCAAATTATTGAATCCATAGTCCTTCAAAAATTATTCTTTCATGCTCGCGTTAGATGATGGAGGATTCCTTAAGGTCTCCCTTCTAACAAGTCTTGGCCTATCGACATCAACACATTATCTAGGTCCAAGACTAGAGTCCTTAATAGTACCTTGAGGCTTGTATGCATTAATGACAAGTTCTCTCGCTGACAATCATGGGAATACATCAATGTCCCTTGATCGTCAAATCTTGCAAGTGGCTCGACATCAGCCCATTTATTCGCACTTTGCAAGATGTACTTAGGTACCTTGGCACTCATTGACATTAATGGTGAGTTTGTCTCGCATTGGTTAACGACATTCATTAATGGTCGGTAATCCAATGACTTCTCTTCATGCTCGACATCAACACATTTATTCGCATGACTAGAATTGTACCATCGGATTTTGTAACAATTGAAGACTACATCATTTCAGCAGTTTGCAGCAGGAATCAATTTGTATCAGCAGCAATAAAGATCCCAATCTTTCCATCAGCACAAAGAGAACAAAGAGAACAAAGAAGCAGATCAAATTCATTTGTTTACATAGTTCATGATCCAACAACATCAACAACCACACTCTTCAGTATACACAACTCATCCACATTTAAGGTAAGTGAAGGTATGTGGTTTTCTAATTTTTAGTCATGTAATTCATTAGAATACTAAAATTGTAACTTTGGAAAAATTCCTCACTCCCTTTTTCACATTGTCATATCTTTAGTTGGGGGGGAGGCGGGGGCGCATCATTTCATATCCACATGTCATACACTATCACACATTTTCATTTCATTTCCACCCGCATATACTTCCCAACCAACTATTGTTACAACATGATCCAAAAGATTATATGCCTTGCAAATGATCAATTCATTGATGAAGTAATTGATTCTAAATGTTTTCATGAACTTTGATGCAACAAAGAAAATAAAGCATTGTTACACAAGAACCAACCATAAAAAAAATGTTGCAATCAAATGTATTATACTTTGCCAAAAGAAAATATTATAAAGCAAAGTTTGGAACGAATCAATATGATTCAAAACTCATAAAAGATCAACTCATGAACAAATGAATCATTGCAATAGTTGTATGAGGACATGCAACAACTTCAGTTGGGAGGTATGTTGAGTCTCAAAAGTGTTTTCCATATTCATACATATTTCCATTATATCATTACCATTTAGCTTTCATTTCATAACTATCTGACCTAAAACCCTACATCAAGTAACCATTTTCATAAATATATAGGTTAGGATCCTTGTTTTCCAAAGTTATTTATTTTATGTGTTTAAAGTGAATTTATGATTAGAAACTAGAAAATTAACATAGTTTCATATATCTATATATGTGTTATGAGTTTTGTGACATGTGTAGGTCAAAAGGAAGCTTCTAAAAGACCTTTATGTGGCCTCCCAAAACCAAATTCGAATTTGAATGGAGAAGATCATGGGATCATGAGGACATGTGTCTCATTTCCTTTTTGTATTGAAACTCTAAGAAGATATGTGTCTCATTTCTTATTTGTATTGAAACTCTAAAAATGCATGTGTCTTATCATTTCCTACTTTGATTGTAACTCTAGAGAAAGAGGGAGAGATTCATGGACTCTCATTAATGAGATAACTTCTCATATTTTTGTATAAATAGGGGAAGCTTTTTCCTATCAAGGGTGGTGAAAAATAGGAGAAGAAGAGAAAGGATTAGAGAGTGTTTTGTAACAAATCTTAAGATGGAATGGGATGTAGATTTGTAAGTTTATCAATAAAGAAGTTCAGTTCATTATGCTATTTTGATTACAACTTTAAGGAGCTGAATAATTTCACCAAATTGGTAGCAGAGGGCCCCTACTATTCGAGGAGGTTTTGCATGTTTTCTAGATAAGTTATTTTCAATTATGTTTTGTCATATTTTCTTACTTAGATTGCTTTCTGAAATCATAGCTTTTAGCATTATGTTTCATGTCATTTGCTTAGATAAAGGGCCCTCGTGATATTACAGTTAGTGTCTTTGTCAAGCTCTTCCAATACATCTCTATTAAATGAATGGGATTCAATTGTGATATTCTGAGTTATTAGCATTTCATTTTCTGTTATTTAGTTAAAAAGAAGATCATCTTTATACTGCAGTTAGTCTCTTTCAAAAGCTCTTATAATAAACCTCTAATTCACGAATGAGACTTAGTTGTAATATTGTGAGTTATTGATTGTTTTTCCTTATCACATTATGATTAATCTCTTTCAAAAGCTCTTCCAATAAACCTCTAACTCATGAATGAGATTTAGTTGTAATTTTATAAGTTGTTTCAACATTTCATAGGAGATCCTTACTACATTATAGTAATCTTTTTCTCAAGCTCTTCCAATAAACTTCTATCAAATGAATGAGATTTCACTATAATGTTTTAAGTTACTGTTTGTTTCAGCATTTCCTTTTATGTTTTAGGAGATTCTCATTGCATTAGAATTAATCTTTTTCACAAGCTCTTCCAACAAATCTCTAACTAAATGAATCAGATTAAGTTGTAGTATTTTGAGTGACTTTTTATTTCATGAATGTTCATTTAGAAGTTGTAATATCTATGGATTAGGACTCTCTGTTTTCATCATTTTCTAGTTAGGAACAAAATTTGCAAATAAACTCTGTTTTAATTCATTTATTAACATTTTCTTTTCTCTCTTTTGACATAGATCTAACTTCATCTTTTTAGCATAGAGTAGCATACTAAGCATCAAACATAAAAACCCCAAAACATCAATAAAAACACTAAAAACAACGAAGTAAGAAAAATGGATACTTAGGCACATATAGTGCATCACACTTCATCAGTTTACTAGCCCTGGTCGATAATTTATGTTAGCAATTTAGGACACTAAACTGACTAAACAGTTCTCATAAACCACATACAACAAAGCATACCTCTTTATACAACCACTGTGATAGCACAATGAGATATGCAATATAAAACCACAATATAGAGTTCTCATAAACAGTTAATACATAGCCATGTTATGGAGTTTTCATAAACCACATGTAGCAAAGAATACCTCTTTATAAAACCACTGTGATAGCATAGTGAGATGTGAAATATAAAATTGCAATATAGAGTTCTCATAAAAAGTTAATACAAAGCCATGTTATGGATTTCTCATAAACCACATGTAGCAAAGCATACCTCTTTATACAACCATTGTGATAGCATAGTGAGATGTGCAATATAAAACTGCAATATAGAGTTCTCATAAACAGTTAATAAATAGCCATGTTATGGAGTTCTCATAAACCATTGGTTCAGACCTAGCAACTCATGGTGAGAACATGGGTATCTAATAAGCACAAGATCAGATCCAAAATTAAAATAACTATCCAGCAATTTATGGTCAAGATTCTCCCTTCTAACCTAGTTGGACTTTCTGTTATCCACTATGTAAAAAATGTCATTATCAAGAGTGCACCCTATCACTGCTGAGGCATAGACCCCCAACACAACCCCAAATAAAAGGTGTTAACCTAGCTTGATCCTACTGGAATATCAAAATAATAGATAGTTACTGTTTGTACCTACTAGGTAATCCATGTAACTAGTATGAAGCTCATTAGGATATCACCATGTGCAAAAAACATTATGAATTTAATCTAACATAGGGTATTTCAGTTTTGTTTCTAAATGAAATTTGGTGTCCATGTTCAGTCTTAACCACACACTCCCAAAGAATGTTGTGTTTTTGGGGCCCTAAAATGTTAATTACTACTATAATCTGTTTAGGGACATTGTCGTGCAGCAATTGTAGAGGCTAAGAAGTGTACAAAATTTCTTGATATTTTTGGCTCCATTTCTTTTAATACAAAGGGGACATGTTGAATTGATTCAGTGGTTGCAATTAGTTATGCAATTGATACTGTATTTACTTAGAATTTCCTAAACACATAAACTCAGTTCAATATAAAATGCAAAAATTGATACTAACAATAGAACAAGATAAATTGATACTAACAAGAGAACAAGATGCATAAAGCTAGGAGTATGAGGGTTAGAAGACTTATAGTGAAGGAAAATGCCAATATGCAGAGCAGCTTTGAAACACCAATCCACATTCACACTCATAATAATGACAATATTTGTGTAGGTGGTGAAGGAATTTTTAACACCAATTTTTATTTTTTTATTTGCAACCACCAAGCAAGGAATTGAAACTAACAAGAGAACAAGATAAATTGCTATTAACAAGAGAACAAGATGCACAAGGCTAGGAGTATGAGGGTTATAATACTTACAGTGAAGGAAAATGCCAATATGCAGAGCAGTTTTGAAACACCAATCCACATTCACACTCATAATAATGACAAGATTTGTGTAGGTGGCAAAGGAATTTTTAACACCAATTTTTAATTTTTTATTTGCAACCTCCAATATAAAATGCAGAAATTGATACTAACAAGAGAAAAATAGAAATTATTACTAACAAGATAAAAATATGCATAAGGCTAGGAGTCTGAGGGTTAGAAGACTTACTGTGAAGGAAAATGCCAAAATGCAAAAAATGATACTAACAAGAGAACAAGAGAAATTGATACTAACAAGTGAACAAGATGCATAAGGCTAGGAGTATGAGGGTTAGAAGACATACAGTGAAGGAAAATGAAAAAATGCAAAAATTGATACTAACAAGAAAACAAGATGCATAAGGCTAGGAGTATGAGGGTTAGAAGACTTACAGTGAAGGAAAATGCCAACATGCAGATCATCTTTGAAACATAAATCCACATTAACACTCATAATAATGACAAGATTTGTGTAGGTATGAAGGAATTTTTAACACCAATTAATATTTTTTTATTTGCAACCACCAATATAAAATGCAGAAATTGATACTAACAAGAGAACAAGAGAAATTTATACTAACAAGAGAACAATATGCATAAGGCTAGGAGTATGAGGGTTAGAAGACTTACAGTGAAGGAAAATGCCAAAATGCAGAAATTGATACTAACAAGAGAACAAGGTGCATAAAGCTAGGAGTATGAGGGTTAGAAGACTTACAGTGAAGAAAAATGCCAATATATAGAGCATCTTTGAAACACCAATCCACATTCACACTCATAATAATGACAAGATTTGTGTATGTGGCACTACAAGGAAAAGACCCTCTAGCGGACGTTTTTGAGGAACCCCTTATAAAAATAGCCTAGATATCTGTTTCTAGTGGAGGTATCTAGAGGAGGTTGGTGGGTGGAGGTTTTTGCAGATGTTTTTTGTCTAGTGTGTTTCTAATCATAAATTGCACCGATGCGTTTAACTCACAAAGCACCGGTGCATACTACAAATTGGCACAACGAAGCAATGTTCTCTCCATACAAACCTGCCCGGTGCATCTCATTACTATAGTGCACGGGTGCGCTACTCAGATATAGGCCTGATGCGTCTTAAAAACCCGCACGTAAACAAAAATAGGCTTGGTGCGCTATGAATAAACCACCCGATGCGCCTCAAAAACCCGTACACCAAAATAGGGTTAAATAAAAAAAAAATTACTGGCCAAAAAATCCGCATTTTCACTTCTTCAATGCTCGAGAGCTCTCCAGCACCGGTGTGAATTTCCCTTTTGTAAGGCACCCTGCCATCAGTGCTCCCATTTCACGCGCCGCTGCCATCCATTGCCCACCTTCTTGAGTTCGAATTTTGCAAAACGGTGGGAAAATTTAGTTTTTCAAATTCTTCAGCAAATATGCCTTCTCGACGCCCAAATTTACAGGTATTTTACTTGTTTCTCAATTAAACTTTTTAGCAGATTAGATTTGTCAAAAAGCTTAAAATTTACCATTTAAAAAAAAAAAAAAAAATTCCTACGCAGTGTGCTCGAGTGGTTCGGCTCGCACCATTCACGGTGCTGCTTGTAAATTTATAGGCTGCATCACAAACGGTGCTAACAGAAACCACACCAAGTCCGGTGCGGTAACGAAAATACACACCATGTTTTTTTAAAAACTAATATGGTAGTGTGGTCGTTTAAATGACCGCACCGTTGACTATGTTCCAGTGTCGGGAGGGCGGTGCGTTAACTAAACTATCCACCCCGGGGCGGATAGTTCGGTTAGAGCACCGCCCTCCGGACACTGGTACATAGTCAACGGTGTGGTCATTTAAATGACCGCACCGTTGACCATGTACTGATGTCAGGAGGGCAGTGCACTGACTAAACTATCTGCCCCAGGACACATAGTTTGTTCAGCGTAACACCCTGCCAACATTGGTACATAGTCAACGGTGCGGTTGTTTAAATGATCGCACCATTGACCATGTACTAATGTCAGGAGGGCAGTGCACTGATGAAACTATCTACCGAGGGGCGAATATTTTGGACAATGCACTACCCTCCTGACACTAGTGCATAGTCAATGGTGTGGTCATTTACAGGACTGCACCATTGACCATGAATTAATTTTCGGTTGTGCGTTGACCTAAATATCACTCCAGGGTGGATAGTTTCTTCAACGCACCGCAGGAGAAAGTACATTTCATGTTTTGCAGTGCATGACTATTTTTTTAGGCACATCGATTGTTTTTTTTTTTCAAAAAAATAATATATATATATTTGTAAACACATGTCTCATTTAATAAAAAAAAAGTATTTAATATGTGAATCATTCAGCGATGTCAAAGGAGAGAAGAAAGGGAACATCAAGAACATATGGCAGACCAGCATAACATGGTACACCTGTGGGAGGCACGAGAGAGGGAGAGACTTATGTACCCTCGCCCTATTACGGCAGCCACCCAGTTGCTCCTAAGGGAGGTAGGCCTCCTCAAGTTCTATGAGGAGGCTACATCCCCGAAGGGCCATAATGGGTTATTGAGACAGCTCATCTTTAGGCGGGATGCCCACCGACAGGCTTTTCGGGTTGGTCCTAACCAGTGGTACGCGCCCACTGAGGAGGATAGATATTTTATTACTGGCCTATCTAGGAGAGGGCAGAATTTTCTCTCGTTCCTAGATGTCCCCGACAGCTATGCAACTGGGAGTCAGTTTGTGTACTCCCAGAGATACATTAGCGTCGATATACTTTTTCCTGCAGATTTTCAGGTCTCTGGTGGTCAATTACATATTGCTTCGTTTGGTGTAGAGGAGGTGAGGTGCCTCTCACTATTGTTGACGACCATTGCACACCATACCAGTGATGGGAAACTCATTAGTTTCCCTCTTTTATTTTATGTTGATTCTTTATTAGAGGTGCCACGACTTGTGAGGTGGTCTACGATTTTTTTACAGAAGTTTTGTATAACATTAGATAGATGTTGTTCTCAGGTACATGGGAGGGTGAACTTCCCTTTTGCTTCAGATTTATTTTGTTTATTTTTTGAGAGGTTTCCAAAGATGAGGCCTACTTTTGTTCGGCAACCTCATAGGCTAATGCTGCATGTACGAATGAAGATGTGGGGCCAGATGATGCCCAAGAGGGGTGAGTCTAACTTTTCCACTAGGATATCTCATGATGCACTGGAGTTGCTATCCAGTGTTGATGACCATGCCTTCGTTCTGGTGCCATTTCCATATTTTGGTTTGGATTGGCAAGGGTGTTCCAACATCCTCTTCACAGATGATGAGCCACCGAATGAGAGAGGTAATATTAGTGCTTTCTTTAAATTTATTCTACCACGTTCTTTAACTTGTTTTCTTAAATTGTTTAATGAAATTTTCTAATTATTGTTGTTTACTTATATATATTTTGTAGATATTGGGTCATTTGTTGGCGATGAGATGTCACTGCCACCAAATGATCCAGGTGTAGATCCTGTTGACGAGGAGATGGCAAATGCGGAGGATCAGGTCGGTGACAGACCTGGTCCTCATGATCAGGCGCAGGTATCGATGGGTGTGAGGCGTAGGCCTGACACTCGATTTAGGATGGAGTTGGGTGACCAACTTTGTCGAATCCTAGTGGAGGAGGGAGTTAGACCGGTCATTATCAGAGAGATACAGGTTGATGATAAGCTAACAGAGATATGGAGAGGCATGCCCCATGATATGTTGACCCTGATGTGGGTATCGTTGGAGCTACCATATTACTGGCACGGGCGAGGAGGGTTGGTCGACGTAGGCTTGGTGGAGATGTAGTACGTCGACAGTTGAGTAATGCATCATCTAATGATCATGAGGGGAGTGATCATCGTTCTAGTACTCCACCTCCTCCTCCACCTCGCGCCGGAGATGAGCATCCAGTAGTCATGATCATGAGAATGCACCTGACCCTGAGGAGGGCGCTGGTCCATCGACAGAGCATGCTGCGGCACCATCCATTGATCAGCAGGCTGGATCATCCACAAGTCATCATGAGCAGGTAGTTGATCCTAATCAACATGAGGCACCTCCATATAAATAGGCACGTGATCGGCATCTATTTGAGCATGTCGAGGCTACACCATCGACTGAGCAGGCCTCAACTAGTACTACTATTGATGTACCACCGACTGATATTTGACATTCATATGCAGTTATATTACAGTTGTATATTTTTGATGTTATATATATATATATATATATATATATATATATGGTCCATGTATTTTATGTTCATGTTGCAGATGTAATTAATTTACATGTTGGTGTTCATCATGATGTGTATATTGTTAGGCCATGTTAGATATGTTCATTTAATGTGCAACTTGTTTATAGATGTGTATGTGATAGCAGTTATTTGACATGAGATGTATATTTGATGTTTGTGTTGTGATGATGTTAAACGATGCTTGTGTTTTATTAGATGATCATGATCACGATGATTAGATGATGTTAGCGAATTTGAATGTGTGTTTTAGTTGAATATGATGTTTGTATGATGGTTATCACGATCGTGATGTTTATTTTTAATATTAAATCATGGTATTTATTAAATATTATGTTGTGATTGTAATTGAAATTTTAATTTTAATTGTATGTAAAATTGTAATTGTATTTATAATTGTAATTATATGTAAAATATTACTAAAATTTTAATTGTAATTGTAATATTTAATTTATTGTGAAATGATTGTAATTGTAATTTTAATTGTAATTGTATATATGTAAAATTGTAATTGTATGTAAAATTCTAAAATTGTAATTGTAATTTTAATTGTAATTGTATGTGAAATTGTAAAATTCAGAATTTAATTTTCAATTTAATTCTAATTTGGGAAAATAATATTTGTATTTTTTTTTATTGTATTGATGTGAAATGATTGTAATTGTAATTTTAATTGTAATTGTATGTGAAATTGAAAATTGTAATTAATTGTGAGTAAAGATTAAATTTGTAAAAATTTGACAGCTAATGTGAAATGATTGTAATTGTATGTAAAATTCTAAAATTGTAATTGTAGTAGTATTGTGAAATTGTAAAATTGTAATTGTAATTGTATGTATTGTCATCATTCAATTTTATTAAAATTTGTAAATTTGTAAAATTGTAAATTAATCGTCAATTTTTGAACCATAACTACCGTAAGTAAAATGTATACCGTAAATATTGTTAAATTACCATAATTGTAAAATTGTAAATTTGTATTAATATAAATAATTGTAAAATAATAAATCTAGAATAATATGAATTTTTGTAACATAATAAAGTTTAGAAAATAATGCAAATAAATTCATGTACTTTAGAATTATCATTATTCTATTATGATTTTACATACCAAAAATAATAGTATCCATTTTGAAGATTATAAATGATGAAATAACACATGTACCATATCACTCTCGGTTCTAATGATCACCCTCATTATCTTCCACCTCACTTGACATGATAACACTATGGTTCTCAAAAATATGTTTTGATTTAGGGTCATGTCTCAATACGAACCACCAATCCTTATCCAACACATCTAGGTAAAAAAACACCTGGTTGCAGTATTTGGGGAAAACATAGGGCTCCTTAGTTTCATCCCACATATTTTTAGAGTTGATACATATCATCCTACTATCGCGATCTTACTTTAAATTATTCTGATCAAACGTGTCCCACCACTTGCACCTAAAAATAACACATTGTAAAGAAGAGAAATCCACTTCAATGATCTCTTGTATCTTTCCGACATAGCCTAACGTCCCTCATACTAGGTTTTGATCACGGTGGTTAGATCGACTAGATTTATTGAACTCGACTTCCAATCCACTGTCTTGTGTCATGTGTCCATCATCGACATTTTCTGTGCGAAAATGGTGTCCATATGCCCACATAGATGGGAACAAATGCACCTATAAAAAAGTAAAAAAATTAGTGTCATGTGTCTTATAATAAAACCCAACAGTTAAAATATGAAATATAGATGTAATTACATTTCAAAGGTGCATTATTAAGTTTAAAATGTAAATAAATATATTATTACCGAGTGGGTGCACCTAATACCTACATTTGGCGCATCCTCTTCAGCATGCAGGTAATGACCGATTGCACCGTATTTCTCTCTGACTTGGTCAAAAACCCAACTGTTGGGGCATATTTTTGGCATATTTTATTTTAAATGATCGGAATAAGGCACACTTCTACCATTCAACCGTCTGAATTCTTTCCTGTCACTATCCCATTTCATCCTCTTTTGTTCGTACAATGCAACCCACAGTTGTATGGCTTCGGAATTGTAAAGAACGAATTTATTCATTGCTTCAATTTATGCATTCGCTTATGAAATAAAAATGACATATAGTACATACGAGATCAAAATATACATTATATCAAAGTTCAACATGAATATTTACTTTGTGTAAATTTGAAAAATTATAAGTCTCTTACTCTTTAACAAGCACCTTTTTCCGTTCTTTTGGAGAAACTCCACTTCTCTTTTTTCTTCATCCCTTTCATCGTCCCAAATCACCACACCTAGTTTGTTGTCTATCTGCCTGATGTACTCACTAGCATAATAGAAAGTCTCATACGATATGTACCCCTCTGCCAAAGACCCCTCAGGTCCCTTTGTCAAACAAAACCTTTCAATTTCTTCATGTACCTCTCTAAGAAGAACATCCAACGACAAGAAACCACCCTAACTAATTCAACCTCATCTATTAGGTGGATTAGAAGATGAACCTGCAATTCCAAGAAACTAGTCAGTAGTTCCTTCTCAAGCATACAAGAAAACTCAACTATCTCTTGATGCCACATGAATCTCCTTTGAAGTTATCAAACATACAAATGCAGATAATTTAGATATGTCGTGTCCTAGGTCTTGGGGGAATTCAAGTTTCACACACCCATGCACGAACAAAGGATAATGACACTGTAAATTTATAAACACATGCAATAATATACAAAATTAGTTATGTTTTATGATCGCTGCATAGGATAAAATTTATTAATATAAAAAATAATAAAATCATGCTTTTGAAATTATACGTACTCTTAGAAGATTCAAATGGTCATGCGATTTCAACCTCGAAAAATGGTCATCCATGGTGAAGCAACACCGTAGTGAAGACCCATATGAAGATGGCACCCTCACACCCATTATAAATTCCTTTGCCAAAGAAAGATAATCATTTTTTAAAACCCATGGGACAACACCTACTTTGAAAGACCATGAATTAGAGGGACCAACGCCTGCCTCTAATCCTGTACTTTCTAATCGTCTTTGCCAATGTTCCTTTTTAGTTTTTGAAGTAATAAGATCTTTCCTAATAGCCAATGTGTCACTTTGTTTCGATGATATGTGCCTCCATAAAGAAGATGAAATATTTTTAAATATATGCATGGGATCTAATAAGTGGGTAATATTAAGATGCTCCCAATATGGGAGGTTATAAAAGATAGATTTCGTTTCCATCCCAATGGGAAATTTCTCAACGTAGGTGTCGAAGAATTATGGATCATCAAACATAGGCTCCCCATTTGAATCGAACATTTCTATTAACTCCTTCTCCTTCTCTCTCTCATATGCTCTAAGTCATTCAGTTGGTGTCGTTATTGGAGGCCTTTGGGTTCTCTCTCGTTTACCATTGAAAGCAAATGTTGCTCTTCTGTAAGGGTGTTATTTTGGGAGGAATACCTTGGAGCAATCATACATTGGCTTTCGTAGGTCGTTGGACAACATAGCTTTCAAAGAAGGTCCACAACATTTACATCCAAAATACCCTTTTGTTATAAGACCTGTGAGATTATTATATACAATATATATGCATGGCATGTTAAAGAATATCATGAAGATCAGAACAATAACAACAAATTAAATACCTAATATGCGAAATAATATTTCTACGTATATAAACAAATCAATAAACATGTAATTTACTAGAGAAAACTCCTAAGCCTGGATAATCATGTGTCATGTAAGCACATATGCAATACAACATAAAACTCCTCTCTGCTGCAATGGGTTTTGATACATCGTATACATTTATCCCATCCCATAATTCATTCAATTCATCTACCAGTGGTTGTAAGTAGACACTGATATTCTTCACTTATCTTCTACCAGGGGCTATGAAAGCCAACATAAGATGTTCATTACTCATGGACAACCATGGGGGGATATTGTTATTGATCACTACTATAGGCCAAATAGAATATTTGGTGTTCTAGAGGGAATATGGGTCGACGTCATCCATGGCTATGCTGAGTCGTAGACTTTGTACTTCATCCTTGAATTTTTCGGGTCATGTATCCTCTATATGCTTCATGGTTATTGAATATGTTGGGATTCACATAACTCCCAAATCACTTCTGTGTGAGGCATGCCATCCCTGCAACATAGCTAATTCTTTGCAACGAATGAGCTTTTGAATCCTTGGGATTATAGGCATGTGCCTCAATATATTAAAAGGAGGACCACATGATTTACCCTTATTTTTTTATTTATCATGCCTGTAATGTTGGCCACATTTCGAACATATCTCTTTGTATGCATATTCTCCTCTATATAGAATACAATCATTTGGACACGCATGATATGATATGTACTCAACAACCAA
This sequence comes from Pinus albicaulis, assembly GCA_034641835.2. NCBI lineage: Eukaryota > Viridiplantae > Streptophyta > Pinopsida > Pinales > Pinaceae > Pinus > Pinus albicaulis. The sequence goes on from JAXQQM020086294.1 coordinate 171,725, forward strand.
CATTTTCAAAAATTTCTTTGCCTCTTTGCAGCTACCGGGAAAGAAATTATCACTCGAAATAACCTTATCTTCAAAATAACCTTTAGTTGGTGATTATGGACAATATTAAATGTACATTAATGTCGATATAATTATTAACGTTCATAAAATTGACCATTTGCAATGTTCATTGCGTGATTATATTTCTCACAATATAAGGGAGGACTTGATGGTCAATTACCTCAAAATTTCCGAGAAACATGCATTTGACAAGCCAAACTTTGCTTTCAAGTTGTACAGTAACATCATTTTCCCCAACTGGGTAGACTTTGATTGACCACCAGGTCCAAAGAGAGGGGTGGTGGAAGCAAATTTAAGGCTTTCGAAAAAGGTATTTGCGATATGAGCATCATCCCTTAGCTGATCATCGTTCTGGAATGCATCTAAAAAAATTGTCTCCATTGCAGTCGTATCCCTTAAGTAATAATCCATAACAACCTCTATTTGATTGCCTCCATTGCCAGCTTGTGAATAACTACTATTGTTGTAGTCATTCCTAATTGGTGAATCTAGACATAGTGGGAATTGAATAGGTGGTTGATTCAACCATTCTTGGTATCGTTCCTCTCCATTTTTTTCAATTAATTCAGCCTTCTCTCGATTTGACATTGTCGTGGGGTGCAACGGAAGATGGTAGGTAGGTCACTTATCATCTCTAGAATCCTAATAATTTCAAAAAATATATTTGAACATGATTAGTACAAAATCTATGATATCAATTAGTAATCACGTCGACAATGCATGATTAATTGGTTTGACGTTGAAATAATTACATTAATATGCCAAACAATTATTATTACCATCATTGTCCCAGGATTGTGGCTAGAATATACAATGTTACAATTGGCATGGTGAAGCGGTTCTCCATTTTCATCTACCAAATGCGCCTTGTAGTATGTTGCTCCTGATAAGAGCTTCCGACGTTTTGGAGTTATTTGAATATTTTTTGCATTTGAACTCGATTCTGAATCTGCATGAACCTGCAAATTTGTATACACTAATTTTATTAAGCTGATTGGCATGGATAAAAAAAAAAATTCAATAAGATAATGAAAATATAAATAAAATCTAAAGTAAATATTACGTCTCGAGATGGATAGGGAGAACTCCGCGATGAAATTTGAGAAATATTATGGAATGAGTTGGATTTTGAAGAATTGTCCATTCGATATAATTATGATATTTTCTCCCTTCATTTGAGCAAAATCAACAATAAATTTTGGTGTACACACCTAAAAGTAATTTTGGTGCCTTAAAAATGGACTTATTGTTATCGATGTTAATGTACAGTTAACTGCACCAGTTCGTTTTAGTTACTGCGCATCGGTGTCGTGTTATTAATTGACGCACTGGTACCGAATAGCCGCAAATAAAAAAGCGAAACGTTATTTTTTTAAAGTGAAAAAAAAAACGGTAAATTGAAAAATGAGGAGCAAATTATTTTCGAAAACCTAATTTCATAAAACAATTCTTTAAATAGTAAATTTTTATTATTATTTCATTATTTTTGCAAAAAATTTTAGGGAGATATTTTCACGAGAGACATACCTGGAGCAAGAGAGCACAAGAGCATTGTGGAGCAGCGAAATACTTTCGAACAGAACTATTCAGACAACCAAAATTCCAAACCTATGGTGATTCAAACCCTGTGACATAGAATTTCAAACCATCTGGTGATTAAATTTTATTGTAATAATTGTTTTTTTTACATTTTGTGTTTGATTTAATATATGGTAAGTAGAAAATTTAAATTTTATTGTTTATTTTCAAAAAAAAAAAAAAAAAATCCATTCTTATGCTAAACCCTTGATTATTATTGTTTCTGCCCTTGATCCTTCCTATTTTTGTGACTTCAGAATTAGGGCTTTTAATTTTAGATTTATAGGGTTTTTATAGCTATATATATAGGCCTATGACATCCAACATGCGGGACAACTGGTAGATTCGGATCCCAATCCATGTCGGCTCTTGCGTGAATTTTTTAAATCAGTGTGCCCTGAGTAAAATAGTGCACCGGTGCACTATTTTATCACGGCTTACCGTGCACATACTGTTTGATAAAAACAATTTAAAAACATATTATTATTTTTTAATCTGTGCACCCTGTATAAAATAGCGCACCGATGCGTTATTTCGTTATAGTACACTGTGCACACATTGTTTGACAAAAAAAACTATTTTATGTCTCTGTTAATTGGTGCACCGATTAACATATAATGGACCAGGTCTCTTTGTTGACAGAGAGCACCGTACAGTGGTATTCTATTTTCTCAACGCGTTTATAAGAACATGACGCACCGTCCCCTCCACGACATCGTATGCTACAAAAACATATAACACACCAAGGATTTTTATTAATTTTTCATTGTTAATTGTTGCGCTGGTTAAAATATAAAGCATCGGTTCTCCTTGTTGACAGAGAGCACCATACGGTGTTTCTACTGTTTTGGCGGTGCATTTATAAGAACACGCTGCACTGATGTCGATGCGTACTGCTTGAAAGGTGCACCGTTTTCTTGATTTTTTTTTTGACCTAAAAAGTTTGTGATTTATTTATAAAATATATTAATGAATGGTATGGTACATGTTTCATATTTATAAAGAAATTTCTGACAAAATATCAAGTAACAAAAATACTGATAGCACATTGAGAAAAGCAAGAGAGGCAAGTTCTTTGTAAATTCTTTACAAAAATTATTATTTTTGAACTATATGTAAGTTTAACTTATATGTATTGTTTACTGTGTATCATGCAGAGCCACAAAATGACGAAACTCGATAGGATTATTTCTGATCTAGGACTAGAAGAGCATAAAATCTTGATGGAAAAATTGCAAAAGGATGAATCAGGTGAATGAAAAAAATATTATCGATCCAATATGAGTTTCTTTTTTTAATTTTCATTAATAATATATTTAAAAATATTAGATAACATGTTTCAAACAATTTATTAATTCACATATGTTTAATGTTCTATAGCACCAACAACTCAGAAAAGGAATGTTGTTCTAAGAAAAGAAAAAAAATAGAACATGCAAATGAAAATGAATTTCTCCTTAGCTCATCTAGAGTGGTGTTGGAGATTAACGAAAGGGGAAAAAAATTTTACAAAAATTTGAGGGATCTAGTGGAACGAATGTATAGACGTTCTTTCCGCTTACAATGCAAAAATCAATCCAATGATTTCAAGAACCAAATTTTATCTAAACTACAAAATGGGTTTCCAGAGAATTGGTCAATAAGACATGTCAGACTTTCAATATAAAAAACATACAAAAAAAAAAGAAGGAATGAAAAAGTAATATTCCTTTAAATGTTTTTCTAGAATTATATGTATATATTACTAGAAAGCAATCATTTATAAATATAAATTTTGTTATATTTACTTTTCATATATCAATATAAAAATTAAATATTTTATTGTCATGTTACATTTTCAGGAAGATTATGAAAATCTCAAAGGATGAACGAGCTGATATTAAAAATATGCTAGTACAAATGTCCAAAAAGGTGTACAAGGAAATGGTCAAATAAATGGACATAATTGCATCACACGAGGAGCCATCTCAACAACGACGTGCTTCAAATGTATTATGTAATCATTGAAATTTTCGATTAGGTACAATAAATAAAAAATTTAGCATTAAATATTAATTTTCAAGTATTTTCTTGCAGAAAATAAAAGATAATGGAACCCATTCAACACATAAAACAAGACGACAAGGAAGAAAAGGGTTGATATCTAAGTGTTTGAGTAATTTTTACTTCCTTATAAAAACTTAACTAGATTTCATTTTTGTATATTTTAAGTTGTTTTACAACAATCATCATTGAATGTATTCAAACAGGTGCTAACATACAAAGGAGAACCATCAGACAAATTGATTGACATTGGGTTAAATATGGGTTGTCAGTATATGTTGGCATATCATAAATTAATTGTGGAATTTGTAAGCATCTATCAATCTTGTTTTACTTAGCTCTGTCTATAATTAATAGAACAAAAAAAAAACTTTTATATTAAATATATGATTTGTTATGGGGTATAAAACTTGCAGGAAACAAAGTGTGGAACTGCGCCAACAAATGAAATGTTGAAAGATGGCATGAAATTTGGTTTTGAAAGAATGTGTATATTTCATGAGTCAATTCTTGCTATGGTACTGTAATATTCCTAATTAGCCCAAGATAATAGGAGTATTCAATTTTGTTTTACTTTTTTTCTGTCTCATGAATAAGATTGTAAAGGAGGATCAATATAACTCCTAAACAGCAAAATACATCAATGCTCAATGTGAAACAAGCTAAATTTGAGCTATCTTCATAAACAAACATAAGTGTGAAAGAGGTTGGATCAATTGACTGGGTCAACAGGACCAAATCCACAGCGCTGTCTACATGTAATGTATCTCATAAAGGCACAACACAGTTCATGTTGGAGGCCACTCATGTGAATGGAGCTAAATCATCAAGGTGGTTTAGGGTTTGACATGATTTCCATATTATAAAAGGAGGAGGAGGACACCAAGGAGGGGGTTGATTATTTGATATTTCAGAAGGTGTTGTTTGTTTATACATTCCTTATTCTCTGGCTGTTTAGCTGAGAATAGTGTTGTTTAGCACTTGGGTGTTCCTGGTCAGGAATCCCACCTCCTTCCTTGAGCAGCTCTTGGAGGAGACTTGTTTTATCTTTTCTACTATCAGGCTTGGGCCAAGCTTCATCTTCCAACCACAATTCAGATCCTGTTGAGGGTTTGATTTTTTTGTAAGTTGCAGCAATGGAAGCTAGATCTATTCAGATCTAGGCAAATCTAGTGCCTCTTCTCAGTGAATGTGTCTTTTAACCTCCTGGAAGAGTGTATTGGATCATTAGAGCTGCACTTTCAGATCTAGGCATCAGGCCTATTCAGTACTGAAGCTAACAACGCAGTTTCTCTCCCATAACTGTGTTATCTGCAAGAAGGAAGTTGCAGGGTGTTTGAGCAACGTTTTGGAGGAGTGATCTCTAGTGTTAAGGGGCTCTCCTTACACTGTGGTGATCCATGGATTGGCCATCCAATCCATGTTCATTTCAGATCTGATTTGCATCTGATTCTATTTACTATAGAATTCCTGAATATTACTGCAGGACTGCAACTTAGATCTCAGATCTACTCACTGTTGTTCATTATTTGCTCAGATCCCCAAGGGGAGTGTATTAAGGAGCCCATCTAGTACACAGATCTGTATTGGATCTATATTTTTGTGTACAAATCTGCTCTAGATCTGATGTGTAATATATATCAGCTGTAGCATCAATAAAATAACGCTGACAGACTTTGCAGTCCCATTTTGTTGTTGCAGCACCTCAATCTTGAGGGTTTCTTCATGTAATTATTTTGTTTATCTAGTGTACATTGTATGAACCATGCTATAGATCTGATTTTATAATGTCCATACCATATTGCATCCATCACCTTCAGAAAATCACGCTGTCTGTGCTTCAGTAATTTCTGCAGTAATTAAGTCATGGGGATTAGGCATTTCTAAGCCATATCGGGAGTGCGAGACCTGTTTAACATAGCTAGAGTCATTTTTTTTTTGCTGAAATTTGGTATGTGAGTCCCACATGACCTAAGCTATGAGATCCCACCATCACTTGCCATTAATTTTACGCTCATCTCTGAAATTAACCTTTTTAGGGCATAAATTGTTGTTTTTCCCCAACTTTTGGCTCATAAAATGAAGTACAGTTTGCTTTTGTAGCTTGGATTAATGGCTATGTGTTTTTTAACATTTCCTATGAGCTTATTTGATGTTGCATATCCATTACTGATTTTATATATTGCTGCAGTCCCTCATTGGGCATTTATCAAGCCATACTAGGTGTTGGAGGCCTGTTTGCCCCACCTAGAAGGATTTGTTTTTTATATCCTCTTGGATTTAGGACTTAGATACTCAAATATAAGGGATCCAAGTGCTGGTTTCAAATCTTATAGCAGCCATTCCTGGAAAATGCGTTTTCCAGTCATGCCTTGCTGATAGTTCCCATTTTGGGATATTACAGTGGTATCAGAGCATGATCTCTGGCTCAGCCTGTGAGATATAGCTATCAAAAGAATAAAGAATAATGCTGAATAAATATTTCACAGAGGACAAGGAGAAGAGTTTTTATAACACTCTCTCTCAAGCCATGCATGAATTGAAGGAATAAATCAGGGGAATGAGAAGGAGAAGACATGCAAATCCCTCAAGGATTTCTTCTCGTGAATAAAGCCCAAATACTTCTTATGCTGTGTGTGAGAATTCAGCCACACAATATGATCTAAAACGCTATAACATGCCTACTTTCTTGTTGAGAGAGAGAGGAGAAGGAGGAATGATGGAAGAGGAGATCTCCCTGCTTCTTTTCCAAACCTTCGAAGGTATTAAAGAAGATCTCAAGGAGATGGAAGGGGAGGAGTGTAGAAGATTTCTGGAAGGGATTGAAACAAGCCCTAACTATGCTCGTGATGGGCGTGAGCATTCAGCTGCACATGTAGATCCACAGTGCAATCTATTGCCCCCATTTACTGCAAGGACGATGGAGGAAGAAGATCCATCACCACATGGAGGTGAAAGGGGAGCCACTGCTTCCACTAGAGGAGCCCTTGCATCTTTACAAGGAGTTCCAAATGATTCAACATGTGGGAACCAAAACACAATTCCGAGCATCATGCAATAGCATTGGTGGATTGTGAGATGGAAGGAGAGGAAGAGAATAAGGATCAACATCAAGGGATGATGAGCATTCACCCTTATATATTTCAAAACAATTCTACACAAAGGAAGGAGATTGCACTCCGCAGAGAAGAGAGGGACAAATCAGTCCACTCATACATGCAGTCCACTTCAGATTTTGATGTCTCACTACATGGAGGCATTCCACCTGGGAGGCCACTAGATCTAGAATTGGTGAGAGACATCTTGCCTCTTGGCTCACCATTCTTGGATTCCAGGAATGTGAGGAGTTTGGAGGATGACTTTGGCATGAGGGATGTCAAAGTAGCAGGTAGCAACATGAGGAGAGCTTCATATGCTAGATCACCAGCGCTGTCTCTTAGGAGGATTGATCCCTATTGGAGGTCTCAACTTTTGGTAGAGTACTCCAAGGATCTTGGTGCATGCATGATTCTTGATGACCTGGATGGAGATGATAGATACAGAATGGATGATGTGGTCATCTATTCCTACGGCAGGATCTTCTTGAATAAATCTTCTAGTCTCAAGGAGAAGCTGCTACATGCAGCACATGAGGACTTCTCTTCTATGCACTTTGATGCATATTTCCAGTTGGTGGAGGAGTTCACTTGGGAAGGCATCCAGCATGACATATTTCAGCATATGGAGAGATGCATAGCCTGGATGGTAATGAAGAGGAGGTCACAACCACTTCCCTACTCTTTGGAAGTGAGGGAGAATTTCCAGTTGAGCCATTTCAATTCAAGATCTCAAGTGCAAGATGGAGGAGGTATAATTTCACATTTTGTATTGTACTTATTTTCCTTGTTTGAGTAGCATGATGTATCAAGAATAGTTGTTCCTTCTTGCATATTGTATAATAATGCACTTGCAGCCTTTTGTAGCATTGAGATTGGTTATCTCGTTGGTGGTTTGTGGGGGAAGCCACATGATTTTTGGTGTGCACCATTGACACCATATTGTAATTTCATGATGCCATCTTGTAAAATTATTGTGGCAGCAAACAAGTGGCTAGAAAAGCACTTGTTATTGTTTGGTTTGATGCAGGCCAAGGATGCACTGCGCTGGTTCCATGAGAGGAACTATGATCCACTTTCCAGTTGTCATGTGACAACTTGTTTTCAATTGTTTTTGCTTCCATATATTGATGATATTTCTATGTACATGGGAATATTTGTTTGGAGAGTGGGATATGTGATGGAGATGCCCATTGGGAGTATGATTCTCCCTACTATTCATGATGTATGTTTCAGGAGGAGCAATGGGCAAACCATTATTACCGCATCTCAACTCTTTTCTTCATATGAAGTAAGCCATTTAAAGAACTTGAGTGCTTGGAGGAGGCACTTCATGGCTGAATTATGTGATGGTGTAGCTTGGGCCATACCTGGAGGCCATATTCTTTCAGCCCAAAGACATAAACAGCCCCACACTTATCATAAATGGAGAGAGAAACAAATGAAGGGAGCAAAACTAATCTCTCCATGCGGCCCCAATACAATGCACAAACAAGGGGCTAATGTTTGTTTCATTTGGATGATAGCATGGGTAATGGAATCACCAATAGGGAATAAGATTCCCCGTATTGGTCATCACTCCTACCTTGAGGAGGCCATTGAGCAAAAAGGAGATCACCACTTGTACCTTCCATTTTCTCATGATGAACACTTTGTTATCTTACTCTTGGAGGGAATCATGGGAGGACAGATTCATTGCCTATCATTTTCAGCCATGGTGGGATTCATTGATGAGGCCACAAGAAGAGGAAGGGAGAAATTTTTCTCTACCTTGCAGTTGCTTGAGGACAAGCAATGTTTTGAAAGGGGAGGACTGTAATATTCCTAATTAGCCAAGCTAATAGGAGTATTCAATTTTGTTTTACTTTTTTTCTATCTCATGAATAAGATTGTAAAGGAGGATCAATATAGCTCCTAAACAACAAAATAAATCAATGCTCAATGTGAAACAAGCTAAATCTGAGCTATCTTCATAAACACACTTAAGTGTGAAAGAGGCTGGATCAATTGACTGGGTCAACAGGACCAAATCCACAGCATTGTCTACATGCAATGTATCTCATAAAGGCATAGCGCAGTTCATGTTGGAGGCCACTCATGTGGAGCTAAATCATCAAGGTGGTTTAGGGTTTGACAAGATTTCCATATTATAAAAGGAGGAGGGGGTTGATTATTTGATATTTCAGAAGGTGCTGTCTATTTAGACATTCCTTATTCTCTGGCTATTTAGCTGAGAATAGTGTTGTTTAGCACTTGGGTGTTCTTGGTCGGGAATCCCACCTCCTTACTTGAGCAGCTCTTGGAGGAGACTTGTTCTATCTTGTCCACTATCAGGCTTGGGCCAAGCTTCATCTTCCAACCACAATTCAGATCCTATTGAGGGTTTGTTGCTTTTTTAAGTTGCAGCAGTGGAAGCTAGATCTATTTAGATCTAGGCAAATCTAGTGCCTCTTCTCAGTGAGTGTGTCTTTTAACCTCCTGGAAGAGTGTATTGGATCATCAGAGCTGCACTTTCAGATCTAGGCATCAGGCCTATTCAGTACTGAAGCTAACAACGCAGTTTCTCTCCCATAACTGCGTTATCTGCAAGAGGGAAGTTTCAGGGTGTTTGAGCAACGTTTTGGAGGAGTGATCTCTGGTGTTAAGGGGCTCTCCTTACACTGTGGTTATCCATGGATTGGCCATCCAATCCATGTTCATTTCAAATTTGATTTTCATCTGATACTATTTACTGCAGAATTCTTGAATATTATTGCAAGAATGCAACTTAGATCTCAGATCTACTCATTGTTGTTCATGATTTGCTCAGATCCCCAAGGGGAGTGTATTAAGGAGACCATCTAGTACACATAGATGTATTGGATCTATATTTTTGTGTACATATCTGCTCTAGATCTGATGTGTAATATACCCTCAGTAGCATCAATAAAATAATGTTGTCAGGCTTTGCAGTCCCATTTTGTTGTTGCAGCACCTAAATCTTGAGGGTTTCTCCGTGTAATTCTTCTATTTATCTATTGTACATTATATGAACCATGCTATAGAGCTGATTTTCTGATGTCCATACCATATTGCATCCATCACCTTCAGAAAATCATGCTGCATGCGCTTCATTAATTTCTGCAGTAATTAAGTCATGGGGATTGGGCATTTCTAAGCCATATCGGGAGTGGGAGACCTGTTTAACATAGATAGAGTCTTTTTTTTTGCTGAAATTTGCTATGTGAGTCCCACATGACCTAAGCTATGAGATCCCACCATCACTTGCCCTTAATTTTACGCTCATCTCTGAAATTAACCTTTTTAGGGCATAAATTGCTACTTTTCCCCAACTTTTGGCTCATAAAATGATGTACAGTTCACTGTTGTAGCTTGGATTGATGGCTATGTGTTTTTTAACATGTCCCATAATCTTATTTTATGCTGCATATCCATTATTGAGTTTATATATTGATGCAGTCCCTCATTGGGCATTTATCAAGCCATACTAGGTGTGGGAGGCCTATTTGCCCCACCTAGAAGGATTTGTTTTTGATATCCTCTTGGATTTAGGACTTAGATACTTAGATATAAGGGATGAAAGTGCTGGTTTCAAATCCTGTAGCAGCCATTTCTGGAAAATGCGTTTTCCAGTCATGCCTTGCTGACAGTTCCCATTTTGGGATATTACAGGTACGTCATTTATTTTTTATTTACATTGATGGATATTATTTAATATTGTAATTTTCATTATTCTCACCAATGTATATACACAAATTACAGTTTATTTTTATGTTTGTAGATGGAAGGTGAAGAATAAGAAAACAATCAACACCGTGAACAAAACATTCCTCAAAATAACCCAAGTCACAGAAGTAGCTCGAGCAGTGACAATAATTCAAGCGAATAATGATGATCAATATGTTTGAATATCAAGGCAAGGTGTTGTATTTTTTGAAATATTTGTATGTGAAATCAGACTCTTTGTTTAATGTAATGGACATAGTATCCCAATTGAAAGACATAGGGATACCAATAACTATCCCATTTTGTATGACAAAGAGTGTCTTATTCATATATATATAATCAAATATGTTTTAATTTATTCTATTTCGTTATCCATTGTCACTGTGAAATGTAACACCAATGATTAAATATATGGATGATTAAATATTATAATGAAGAGATGCAAAATCTGATGATATGATATAACAAATTAATCCAAACATCACATTCAAATGCACTAATAAAAATTTAATTGATATGAATACTGTTATAAGATATGTGTCTACTTTTAATGAATAATGAATTTTAAAAATCAAAGTAATTGCACTGTCACAGGTCGATGTTTCTAAAAAATACAAAATCAACACCGGTGCGTTTCTATGACCTATGCGCACTGCACAAATACCGATACCAATTATAATGCTCAGTGCGTTTGTGTGATATTGTGCACCGGTGCATTTATGTGAGACTGCTCACCGTTGTGTTTCTACGACCTATGGCCACCACACAAATACCAATTCCAATTAGAACGCTCAGTTCGTTTGTATAATAATCCACATCGTTGGGTTGATACGACCTATGGGCATCACACAAATACCAATACAAATTAGAATGGCTCGGTGCGTTGTATCACCTACAGTGCACCCGATGCAATTTTACACCTTAACGGCCCGGTGCATGCACCTTCGACAACCCAAGGGAAAATGTCTGGCTAACACGCACCGGGACGTTGCTAAACACCCTTGGGCATCCTAAATTTGTTTTCTGTCCCAGTGCTAGGTAGGTTTACATTACTAGTGTGTTCATTGTAAAATGCACCAGTGCGTTGACACCTGATTAGCGCACCGATGAGAAAAACATCTGTAACAACCTCCGACCGCCCAATTTTTTTAGTTGTGTTGAAATTCCGTTAGAAGCTCCGGCAAAACCTCCGTTACTGAAAACAAATGTTGTAGAAAATGTTTTTTGGACAATTTTGGCCAATTTTATAACACTAAAAACCTCCGCTAGAGGGTATTTTCCTTGTAGTGTGGCGAAGGAATTTTTATACAGACTAATTTACACAGAATGCTTTTAAAGTACGATCATCTAGGGAAGGAAGGGATGGAATCAGTAAGGAATAAGGATGCCACCCTTATGTTCAGAGGGAATAAGAGATTTATTCACTCAGATCTAAAAAGAAATAGAAATAGAAATAGATCTTCCCGCTCAAGCAAGATTCTGGGAATAAGAATGTCTTCCTTCAAGCTGATATCCCTTCCATGAATAAGAACATAAAAACACAGACCAATTTATAGGTTCTTAAAACTATAAAAACACAGACCAATTTACAGGTTCTTAAAACTATAGAAACACAGACCAATTTACACACTGGAAGCCAATAGCCAATAATTATTGCAGATAAAATTGCTAAATTGCGAATTATTCTAAAACTCTATTCTAAAACCCCACATTTAAAACACATACCAATTTACACACTGGCAAGCAATAATTATTGCAGATAAAATTTCTAAATTGTGAAATACTCTAAAACCCTATTCTAAAATTTAAGTGTTAAAAAACACAAAATTTAAGTGTTAAAAACCACAGAAGTCGATAAAACTGCAACCAGAGAGCCAAATATTCCAACACCAAATTTAAGTGTTAAACAACACAGAATTTAAGTGTTAAAAAACACAATAGCTAGCTGGTAGGAATAGAATTCCTACTAGGGAGGTGCAGAAGCCAGCTGGAGAGTCGCGAATGCCAGACCTCGCCAGACTTCACCATTACCTGCAACAAACACTGCAACAAAACACAAATTAGCAAAAACCCACCACAAAAAACGGGAAAAATGAAAAAAAAAACACAAAGAAATTCCAAAATTACCTGAATGGACCTCGAAACCTCCATGTTGACCACCGAACTAGCTCGAAACTCCCACTGGATCTTTCAAAAACAAGATTCAAGCAACCCTGGATCGTTTAAAAACTCATGCAAATGAAAACAACGGATGAACAGGTCCACATAGCCGCGCAGCCAAGAACAGTTGAACGAAATGAACAGGTCCACAAATTCGCGCAGGGATGAACAGTACCAAACCGCAAGAAAACAACATATAATACTAAACAGGTTCACATAGGTGGACTGTTGAACCCTTAGTTAAACTGAGAGGGGGGGGGGGGGGGTGAATCAGTTTAACACATACATGGACTTTTAAAACTTTTCTCTTAAAACTTATTTACACCTTCACTTCATGATCAACTTTAATATGTGAGCAATCTTTATTAGTGAGCAAGTATGCTGCATTAGATAAACCACATCAATGCATAAATATCATGCACAGAGACACCAGATATAAGTGGAAACCCATAAAGGGAGAAAACCACATCTTATTATTGTAGTGATGCAAAGGCAAGCTCCAACTCCCTCTCACCACTGTTTTCTGCAGGCACCAACCTACAGGAGGCTCTATCCTCAATTCTGCAAGCTACAACTTGCAAGGAAGCTCCAACTCCCATCAATTTTCTACAGGCACCAACCTACAGGAGGCTCCAACCTCAATCAGCTACAACTGACATCTATCAAGCTACAACTTGATAGGGAAGCTCCAACTTCCTTACTCTTTCAAAAGAGAAACACTTGCTGATTTACCTTGGATATCAGCTCTGTTCTGTTCCATCTACTCTGTTGTTCATCTATTCTCATATCTGCCCTGTATCATCTCTGCATCTTTTCAAATTCTCTATCATTTTCTCCTTCTTCTCTGGTCAGCTCCTCCTTCTTCTCTGCTTCACTACTTCATTTCTGCATTCTCTTCACTCACTCTCTCTCACCCTCTCTCTGTATATCAAGATGATATTATTTATAGATTTCCTCACATGACTGTTTGTATTCTACTTGGAATTCAAAATGGACAGTCATGTCTCTTTGCCTTCTGCCTTCTCACTCCTTTTATCTGCTTATTCAGGAAATATAACTATAGGTATCAATTTAACATTACAGTGGGAATTTGTTCTCTCTCGAAGACTTGCCAATGCATCACAAACAATAAAAACAATTAAAACTTTTACATTCGAGTTACAATGTGAATTCCAGCTCACTCTTTCACCCTTTTGGCTAGTTGCGCATTTGTCTTTTCTTTGACTGTGTCTGTCTTTTCTGTGACTGTGTTTTACTAGCTGACTGTAAATCGAGCATTTTCCATCGCTTTTGTACTTAGAAAGTGTCTTATTGATGTGGAACGTTCCGCAGGTGGAACATACATATATCACAATTGTCTTAAACAAAGAATCGCCCTCCACCTTGAGCCGAGGCCCGTGGGTCTACAGACCACGCGGCATATTTTTAATACAATTGCAACCGTTACATAAAACAACTCTCGGTGTTTATAACACCTTTTTAATAGCACAGTATTCACAATCCTTATCAAGAATTATCAACAATAAAACCCTTTATAATCTTCTTAATAAACCATGGAATTTATATTAATGAACAATTCCCAAACGATTTGGGCCCCACAACTGTATAAACCTTCCGCTCTATTTTCCGATTCCGATTGATTTGATGCAATGCGATTAACCAGATGCGATGTGATAATCCGTAACTCAAACATATTAAGTCATAAATTATAGACCCGTCGGGTCCGAACTTCCAATCGCAATCGCAACCTTTTGTTTGCATGTTCCAATAGGCCCATACTGCGATGCTCCGATGAGATTGAGTCACTTATACCTTCTTTCAATTTCTCCGATTGTGATTGGGTTGTTCCGATGCGATCATGCCGGACTTTAAATCTATATCATCCATCGTTTATACGCCCATCGGGTTCGGGCTTCCAATCGCAATTGCAACTCTTATATTCTCCGATGCGATTGGCCACTGTTCATTGTATTTTGCCGATGCGATTGGGAAAGGACTTCAAACACGTTTGAATTATAATTCATACATCCATCGGGTCCGGAACTTCCAATCGCAATCGCAACTCTTTGTTGCATGTTCCGATGCTCTTATAATCTCCGATGTGATTAGGCCGGAATTCAAATATATATTAACCATTGTTTATACGCCCATTGGGTCCGGGCTCTCAATCGGAATCACAAGTCTTTGGTTATGTGATCCGCTGCCAACTTTTTCTCTGATGCGATTCATACGGGTCCCACCATATAAAACTTCGTTTGTTTAATAACAAGCGTTAAAGCCTTTGGTTCTTTTGATCTTACGGCAAAAGGTATAATACATATGCTATGGACCTTTATATATATATCTATATGACACATCATATGTATCTCACTGCACATATATATAAGCTTGCTTCCTCTTCGATCTTTAGTGAACCTTCCAGCGGGGGTAGCGATTCTCGGAATTTATGTGCCTTGCCGCTTGGGGTTAGGCGATTCTCGAAATTAGGTTTGTGTATATATATATGTGTTTATATATATACTTTTCCACTGGAGTTAAGCGATTCCCGGAATAGTATTTGTGTTATATTAAATGTCTAACGCCGGTTGGAGTGTGCGATTTCCGGAATATGGTTCTGTATTATATGTGTAACGCCCGGCTTGGGGTATGATTCTCGGAATTTTATAACGGCTCTGCCTCTGCTGCTTCTGTCGCTCTGCCTCTGCCTCTGCCTCTGCTGCTTCTGTCGCTGCTCGACCTCTGCCTCTGCCTTCGCTGTGCAATTTCTCAACATAGTTTAATTAATAGACACCACTTCCACTGTTACCTTATATGATTCCGCTTACCCTTGACTAATCGATATTCACTCTTGTTCGTCATTTGCTTCTGTTGTCTCTTTGTTTATTTCTCTTCTTCTTGTCTAATGCTACTCCTTGCTTCTTCTAATGGCCTTGTCTCTACTTCTCTTTGTTGCCCTGCTTCCTCTCTTTGTTGCTTCTGCTACCTCTCTTGCTTCCTCTGCTTCTTGGCTAATGTTTCAGGTGCTCCTCCCTTGTCATCTCCTTTGCCTTATTGTTGGTTCAGGTGCTTCTCCTTTGTCATATCCTTTGCCATCAATGACAACATTTCCAACAGTCTCCCCCTTTGGCATTGATGGCAACACCTCCTCCAATAATCCAATGCTACTTCTGCTTTCCTTATAGAAGCCCCTTTTTGTTTTTCCTCCCCCTTTGACATCAATGGCAAAGGGTTGCTTATTTCCTAGCTTTCTTTCTGCATTTCCTCTCTCTCAGTTATGTTTAGGCCCTTGTTCTGCTGAATTTGTACCATGCTACTCCAGACTAATGTACAAGACTTGTTGAGAGAACACTTTGAGGATTATTGGACTTGAATATACAATGTAAATTGGTACAATCCAAAGCACAGTCCCCTTTCACTAGTATAAGGCTGAACATGAGGATAATGTTCCTTCATAGAACACATTGTACCAGATTTATTTAATCAGAGATGTATGAACAAGATTGTAGATTGAATATGTCTTTTCCTGCAATACTCATCTGCAGTACCACACCTGTTCAATTATGATAATGATGCCTATGTATCTTTTATTGCTATGGTACACCTTTCCTGCCTATTGGTGATGATATGAGCTAGGATGTTGACAAGGATATTACATTTAAATACTGAGAGGTTCTTGTTGTTGATGTGAACAAATGAATCAACTCAGAGCTTACAGCTTATTGTGAGAATAGGCAATATCTTTCAAAATAAGGGACCAGATGACTTTCACTGCTGGCAAACTGTACTTTCAAAACAAATCCTTCAATGCATTGGTCAGTCTCATTTAAAAATCATGTAATTTTCTTTATGACATGAGGAGGTATGTATGTCAATGATCGATCTCTCTTTAACGGTGAATTACCAACCAATCCCTTTCTGCTGAAGTATGCTTGAATGGACTAATAAAAGACTTTTGAGCTTCAGTGGTAATCACAACTAGTCCTTCATTATTCAGATATTTTAACTATTCAGTCATGATTATTTCTAAAAAAAACGTCTTCAAGTTGTTTACTTTATATCTTAGCTAACAAACTTTACCCAGTTTATGAACAATTTTCAGATAGAGGTCTTGAAGATATATGTACTGAATTCAGGAAGGCATACAATTATATATATAGAAACAGATACTGCTGCAATGCATAATATAATCCTTCAAGTGTAAACCTACTGCTGATCCTTTAGTACTGCTACTGACCTTTTCATGTTGAATGCAGATAACCCTGGGAATTTTACCTTGATGCATTCTTGTCATAGTCCTTTGATCCTGTGGACATGTATCATACTGCTGCTTCCGTTGATAATTCTTGGTAGTCTGTTGATAAGCATGCTACTTGTACCTAACCATCAATTGATATTATTTTGATAAACCATGCTGAGATTTCACTTTTAGCTTGCATATTTACCCTTAGTTTCTACTATTTACGCAACAACACAGCTGAAAGTCACCCTGAGGAGGGATGGTCAACCATTGTCATGGCTCTGTCGCTTTCCTGTTCAAAAACCCCGTTCTTTTTCCTCTGTAGTCTTCTTTGACTTCTTTTATACTTTTATTTATCAATTTTGAAGAAAATTGTTAAATAAATACATTCGTAGCTTTTGAGAATGTAATTATATCTCCTGGCTTATATTAATAATTCAACACTTTATAACCATTTAACTTTGTAGTAACCCGTGGCTTATAATAAACCCTAGGCTCTGGACCCCACCTCTACGTTGGATGAATCTACACCGTCGATCGTTGTCGGTATGATTCGGGTTCTTTCATTAAACTTCTCGCATCTTCCCCAAGAGACCACCGTCTGATTTCCTTTGCCCAGATCAACGAATCTGAGAAATTTCACTCGGCGTCCTGGTACGAGGGATAACGTGCGAAGGCGCACTTAAACGAGTGGTTTTTGAAATGGGTCCCTTGCCACGTGTCCACCAATCTATGGAATCGCTCCTCGACCCAGGAATACCGCCTTCGTACCAAAAGCAGTGCGAAATGGGGCAATATGCTCTTGCGATTCCGCTATGGTTTTTGTACAGTGACTAACCAAGGTTCATAGGGGTTGCACGCTTTTTTGTCTGCCTTAACCCAGGTTTGCTGCGCAGGTTGGAGTTCTAATTAACAACGAACGAACGTGACTTTTTGTTATTAAGTAGGATTCTATTAAACAAAGCTAGTTCAACAACAATGGCTTTTCTACATTGACCACAATTTCTCTACACTGGCCTCGCTTATATTTTCACTGTTCTCACCATCCACCATCAATATATTGAAATAGATCTTGGCATCATTAACCTGCTACTTATTCTGTCATCCTGATTTGAAAGAATGTCACTGTATTTTATTTTCTATGACAGTTCTCGAGTCATTGCTGCTTTATGTATTGCTTTCTATACCAATTCAACTGTTCTGACATGATGATCTTTGTGAGGACATATTCAATTTATTTCCTCGGACTCTTCATGGGCAGATCACTTAGAGATTTATCACTTACTTGACTGTACTCCTCCAAGGGAACTTTTCATAGATGAGTGATGTAATGATATTAATGATGACAGGCCCTTTTCTTACTCATTTTTCTTAAGGTGAATCATTGTTCATACTAGAAGAATGTTGCACACTATGATCATCACTTAATGTGTTGATGCCTTCTTAACTTAGATGATCATGACTAATGATTCCTCTCTACCACCTTGGTTGCTTGTTGTCTTTTCTTCTTTCATTACTCTGTCAGCTATTGAATGCTTCAGATGATCTTCTTTCTCTTTAGTTCTTTGTTAGAGGAATTTCCATTCACTTCCTAATCTCATAGGTGTTCATACTCCAAGGAGCTCTTCTCAGACTGCTTTCATGGGGACAATTTATGAACTGCTCTCCCCCTGGGATATTGCTTCATATTTATCACTGATTAGATATTTTCGTTGATTCCTAGAGCAGCTCCTTCTGAAACTATGGAGGATTCATTATGTTATTGAGGTAATAGGCTCCCCCTTCCTCTTTTCCTTCCATACTTTATTGGGGTTCTTCATAATGTCTGCACTTCTTTTAAATTCATAGTTTTGTTTGATTTTCTTTGATCCCATCATATGTCTAGAGTTCTTTAAAATATATGGTAGATTACAATCTTTTGCTTTGTGACCAAGTTTGAGGCATACATAACATATTATTTGACCAATGTGCATTTGAGCTGATGTATAATATTTCATTCCCCTTTTTGAACATAATTTACAATCAACAGATTTATGTCCAAAATTATTGCATGCATAACAGTAGCCATGGAAATGATTTGTGTACCTGGTGAAAGATTGTTCTTTCCATTTGCTTGCTTGAGGGATTCTTCTCTTTTGTTGCATCCTTTGTTGGTTGGAGTTGATAGGCCTTCTCTTACATTGTGTTGCATTATGTCCTGGTTTATGACAAGAGAAACATGTGCTATTTTTCATAGGAGGAAAGAACCTCCTTTGACAACTTTCAAATTTATTCACTTCATCTTTAGGAGCATATGAGCCTTTACTGGCTAATTGTTTCATCCTTTCATTCACTATCCTACCATGTTGCTGCTTGATTCTATTTGTTTCTTCACAGCTCATGTTCCTACTGGCTTTTGCTTCTGTAGGAGTTTGCTGAGCTGCTTCACTGTTCTTTACAGCTTTTACAAAAATGATTTTCTTGTTATCTTCAACCTTGGACTTACTAGTTTCACCTTCATATCCTATCCCAGTATTTATGATAGGTGACCTTTGTGCATTTAGAATCTGGTCCAACTGTCCAGAGCCTTTCATAGAGGTGTGTTCATTAATAATTCTCTTTGGGCTTTTTCTAAGTTCTTTCTTAGGCTCACTACTTCTTCTTCCAATCTTTCACATTCCTGACTTTTCTCTCTCATTTGTTGCAACAGAGTGTCTTCTATTTTCCTTGCTTCTTCAAGGTGTGTTTTCAGGTCAACAATTTCTTTCTTATCCTCATATTCTCTCTCATCACATATTTGCACCACTGTCTTAAGGTCTTTGTTTTCATTTTTCAATTTTTCTATTTCATTCAAAGCAGTGTCAAGCTTGGCTTTTTCTTTAGCTATAATTTCTTCATGGTTCTTATCTCCATTCATACTAGCAGGTACTTCGTTTGATTGAATATTTTCATGTTGACATGAATTTTTCTTCTTCTTAATTCTCTTATCCTTCTTGTCAGTGCAGTCCTTAGTGTCTACTCCATGTATGAAGTGCAATCTATCCCAGATTTCTTTTGCAGAGGTTAAATCCATTATCAACTCAAGGTCCTTGTTATGAAGATTGTCATATATCACACATTTTGCCTTGGCATTCCTTTGTTGTTCTTTCACTGTGGGTGATTCTGTGCAGTAATCATCACAAACAAGCTTCCATACCTCAGGTTCATCAGCCATTAAAGATGTTTTAACCTTATCTCTCCATTCAGGAAAGTTTATTGTATTTAGCACAGGTACATTTTGATAGTCCATGACTCAACCAGATCTCCTTCAAGCTATTAAGTTTACACCAAAGGAACCTGCTCTGATACCAATTGTTGAACCCTTAGTTAAACTGAGAGGGGGGGGGGTGAATCAGTTTAACACATACATGGACTTTTAAAACTTTTCTCTTAAAACTTATTTACACCTTCACTTCATGATCAACTTAATATGTGAGCAATATTTATTAGTGAGCAGCAAGTATTAAGCAGATTAGATAAACCACATCAACACATAGACATCATGCACAGACACACCAGATATAACTGGAAACCCATAAAGGGAGAAAATCACATCTTATTATTGTTGTGATGCAAAGGCAAGCTCCAACTCCCTCTCACCACTGATTTTCTGTAGGCACCAACCCACAGGAGGCTCCAACCTCAATTCTGCAAGCTACAACTTGCAAGGAAGCTCCAACTCCCATCAATTTTCTGTAGGCACCAACCTACAGGAGGCTCCAACCTCAGTCAGCTACAACTGACATCTATCAAGCTACAACTTGATAGGGAAGCTCCAACTTCCTTACTCTTTCAAAAGAGAAACACTTGTTGATTTACCTTGGATATCAGCTCTATTCTGTTCCATCTACTCTGTTGTTCATCTATTCTCATATCTGCCCTGTATCATCTCTGCATCTTTTCAAATTCTCTATCAGCTTCTCCTTCTTCTCTGCTCAGCTCCTCATTCTTCTCTGCTTCACTGCTTCATTTCTGCATTCTCTTCACTCACTCTCTCTCACCCTCTCTCTGTATATCAAGATGATATTATTTATAGATTTCCTCACATGACTGTTTGTATTCTACTTGGAATTCAAAATGGACAGTCATGTCTCTTTTCCTTCTGCCTTCTCACTCCTTTTATCTGCTTATTCAGGAAATATAACTATAGGTATCAATTTAACATTACAGTGGGAATTTGTTCTCTCTCGGAGACTTGCCAATGCATAACAAACAATAAAAACAATTAAAACATTTACATTCGAGTTACAATGTGAATTCCATCTCACTCTTTCACCCTCTTGGCTAGTTGTGCATTTGTCTTTTCTTTGACTGTGTCTGTCTTTTCTGTGACTGTGTTTTACCAGCTGACTGTAAATCGAGCATTTTCCATCGCTTTTGTACTTAGCAAGTGTCTTGTTGATGTGGAACGTTCCACAGGCGGAACATACATATATCACAATTGTCTTAAACAAAGAATCGCCCTCCACCTTGAGCCGAGGCCCGTGGGTCTACAGACCACGCGGCATATTTTTAATACAATTGCAACCGTTACATAAAACAACTCTCGGTGTTTATAACACCTTTTTAATAGCACAGTATTCACAATCCTTATCAAGAATTATCAACAATAAAACCCTTTATAATATTCTTAATAAACCATGGAATTTATATTAATGAACAATTCCCAAACGATTTGGGCCCCACAACTGTATAAACCTTCCGCTCTATTTTTCGATTCCGATTGATCTGATGCGATGCGATTAACCAGATGCGATGCGATAATACGTAACTCAAACATATTAAGTCATAACTTATAGACCTGTTGGGTCCGAACTTCCAATCGCAATCGCAACCTTTTGTTTGGATGTTCCGATACGCCCATACTGCGATGCTCCGATGCGATTGAGTCACTTATACCTTCTTTCGATTTCTCCGATTGTGATTGGGTTGTTCCGATGTGATCATGCCGGACTTCAAATCTATATCATCCATCATTTATACGCCCATCGGGTCCGGGCTTCCAATCGCAATCGCAACTCTTATATTCTCTGATGCGATTGGCCACTGTTCATTGTATTTTTCCGATGCAATTGGGAAAGGACTTCAAACACGTTTGAATTATAATTCATACATCCATCGGATCCGGAACTTCCAATCACAATCGCAACTCTTTGTTGCATGTTCCAATGCTCTTATAATCTCCGATGCGATTAGGCCGGAATTCAAATATATATTAACCATTTTTTATATGCCCATCGGGTCCGGGCTCTCAATCGGAATTGCAAGTCTTTGTTTATGTGATCCGCTGCCAACTTTTTCTCCGATGCGATTCATACGGGTCCCACCATATAAAACTTCGTTTGTTTAATAACAAGCATTAAAGCCTTTGGTTCTTTTGATCTTATGGCAAAAGGTATAATACATATGCTATGGACCTTTATATATATATATATATATATGACACATCATATGTATCTCACTGCACATATATATAAGCTTGCTTCCGCTTCGATCTTTAGTGAACCTTCCAGCGGGGGTAGCGATTCTCGGAATTTATGTGCCTTGCCGCTTGGGGTTAGGCGATTCTCGGAATTAGGTTTTTGTATATATATATGTGTTTATATATATACTTTGCCACTGGAGTTAAGAGATTCCCGGAATAGTATTTGTGTTATATTAAATGTATAACGCCGGTTGGAGTGTGCGATTTCCGGAATATGGTTCTGTATTATATGTGTAACGCCCGGCTTGGGGTATGATTCTCGGAATTTTATAACGGCTTTGCCTCTGCTGCTTCTGTCACTCTGCCTCTGCCTCTGCCTCTGCTGCTTCTGTCGCTGCTCGACCTCTACCTCTGCCTTCGCTGTGCAATTTCTCAACATAGTTTAATTAATAGACACCACTTCCACTGTTACCTTATATGATTTCGCTTACCCTTGACTGATCGATATTCACTCTTGTTCGTCATTTACTTCTGTTGTCTCTCTGTTTCTTTCTCTTCTTCTTGTCTAATGTTGCTCCTTGCTTCTTCTAATGGCCTTGTCTCTACTTCTCTTTGCTGCCCTGCTTCCTCTCTTTGCTGCTTCTGCTACCTCTCTTGCTTCCTCTGCTTCTTGGCTAATGTTTCAGGTGCTCCTCCCTTGTCATCTCCTTTGCCTTATTGTTGGTTCAGGTGCTTCTCCTTTGTCATCTCCTTTGCCATCAATGACAACATTTCCAACACGGACCAGGTGCACAAGCACTGGCACCTCACAAACTAGAGATTGGCGGAGGTCACTGCCCACACTCCGGGCCCGAACAAAAATGCATTGCCTTGTTACCCATGACAGTAAAAAATGGAATGCAAACCCTGACCGTACCGAAAACTGTGTAATTTAATAACCTTACCAACTGCAACAGGTGGCAGAAGGTAGGTGGCACGTGTCGTACCATTTTCCTGGACCTGACCACGTGGTTTTCCTGCGTGGAATGGAGGGCGCCCAAATAATGGTGTCCCTCCCCTACTCTGTTTTCCGAAGCCCTGTTTCCAATTCCTCAAATTGGAAAATGATGTTGGGTTCAATTTTTATTCCAGTCCAAAAAGCAACTTCAGGACTGGGTCTCAATACATGCAAAAATAATAAACCATGTATCTCTATATATATATGTAAAAATTTCTCCCATGGCCATATATAATTTTTAGTTTTCACTTATAGTGCATGAATCAAACCATCACGAATTCAACGTTGTCTATACAACCTTGAAGTTAAAAAATCCTTAAATTTCTCAGTGAGATGGAAAATGGAAGGAGAAAGAAATGAGGATTGTGACACCGAAGCCATACCAGATCCCCTGAGGTATCTGAACCAAAAAATAACACAACTCTGTGGAATGTTCAACGATCATACTCCCCTTCCATAAATACCTACGCATGGACGACGTTCTGGAGTTCAACCCATTCTCTCCTTTCTTATTCAATAATGCATGGTGCAAGTTTATAAAATCCCTTTTGCTCAACCTCTTCTGCATCGAATGAGAGCCATTTAAATCTTTGAGGAATCCAGGAGATTTGGAAAATTTGTTCTAAATTAACTAACAGTCGCATGGATTGCCAATTTGAAGTACAAATTGGTATAATGTCAGAAGAAATATCCCACTTCAACAATTTTCCAACATTCCCAACACACTATTTTCTAAGGAGCTCAGCTGCTGCCACAAATATGGCTGGAGTGTCTTATCGGTTGTCACTACAGTTACTCTTTAGTTCTTGTAGCAAAAGATATTTTCCAAAACATTTATATTTTCCCAAAGAAACGCTAGAACTAATAGATTTTTGCTTTTAACCCTATAGCAATATAATCTGTAGCTCATCTAATAGCTTAAAGAACAATTGTCAAGAACGTAACTACATCTCATGCACTCAACCTACTCGCATAGGCAGAGGGGAGAACATTTCGATATAAAGACAAGTACATCAATTTCTATAATAGAAAGAATGAATTGCACATTATTATGGTAATTTCTACTATAAATTCCAAGAGTTTCTTTTCTTCTAAATAGGAAACAAATGGACCTTCATATGTACTCGTGCCTCTATTATTCTTCACAAACTTTGGATCCTTCTTTTCTTTGGAAATTCCGACCACGTCAAAGCAAAGGTCAGTCATGGACGCTACAACCTGATACATAGTAATAAAAGAGATCAGAAGAGGAAATAGCACTAAGACAAAGGTGCATTATGTTTTGCAAAATATTTTCATTGTGTTGGATATTTAAACTACAATTGAATACTTGGTGCAACTTAAAATGTTCTATGATACAACCATTGTTGAAGAGCCTAAGATACAAGCATAGTAAAGGCTAAGCTTGAGTTGCAAGTCTGAAACTTACACTTGAAACTCTGAATCGGATGTACCACTAATCTTTATCAATCTTGTCCTATCCAATTTTAGTTGCATCCAATTTCATCTGATGAAGTGTTACTCCCAATGAACTAGTGTTAAAGTGCAGCCTAACCGCCATTATTCGTGGAAAACAACTAAAACAGCATAACATTGTGTTACTAATTGACTCATTACAAAACTCAAACATGCTATTTGAGTGTAAGTTCTTAACCTTGTTCCTTCTTGCACATAATTAAATTCCAATGCATTAATGATTAAATACGGGACCACTAAAATCAGCACTTGAACGCCGAGACTCAGGAAAAGCAGCTACAAATCTCTCCTTGTATATGGAAAATGTTATCATTATATTAGGCCTTTCTAACAAACCCACTAGTAAAAATGAGAATGTCATTTGAAATTGAGGGTTGTGTGACTTCTTTATTCATTTTGTATACATTTCTATGTAATCGGGCTATGAATTTTAATTTTATAACAAAATAAAAGTTTGATCAAGCCCAACAATTTTTCTTTCAAAATTTTTTGTGTTTCACAAAATATTGAACTTACAAAGACATTGCCCCATTTCTCTCTGGGTAGCCCAATCAATCTAAGACAACAAAATTGGATTCCCAATTCTCTGATATCTAGCTTTGGCCTGTAATCCATATGAACAATTTAATACACAATCAATAATTCTGCATTACACAAATTCAAAAAATCAAGTAATACAATGTTTGGCAAATTTCAATCACCTGACATCGAGAGCATTCGACATTTCATTCAAGGATCTTGTGTAGGACTTTTATGACATGTCGCTAAGCTTGATGGTTTTC
Organism: Pinus albicaulis; assembly: GCA_034641835.2. Lineage (NCBI taxonomy): Eukaryota > Viridiplantae > Streptophyta > Pinopsida > Pinales > Pinaceae > Pinus > Pinus albicaulis. Next base: position 197,322 of record JAXQQM020086294.1, read on the forward strand.
TATCTATCAAAAGGAACCTGCAGTCTATAATTAGTAAAGGATCTTGTGTAGGATTTTTCTGACATGTCATTGAGCTTGATGGTATTATGTCTATCAAAAATAACCTATTGAAAAAAAAAAACTATAAAATCTGGTTGAATATTCTATTCCTTCCCCAGTCCTTTGCACCTCTCGGTGTAACTGCTAGTTTATTTCATCCTATTTGAAAGTGTTCGGTTAACCATAAACTATATTTCGCAGGAATACACATCATTAGCATGCTTAAAAAGAGGTCATTAGCAGCATAGCATATGCTTGGGGAAAGTTTCAATATAGCCGATTAAAGTAAGTTTCTTACAATACTTCCACTGAAGGACCTCATGTATTTTATGGAATAAAACTCTCAGCAGATTGAGCTAATAAAAATACGCATACGTCCCTTATAAGTAATATCCCATTCTTTCAACTACAAGAAAGAGAACCTAGTTTGATTTTGTCATTTCCATTGAAACTGGTATTTTGTAAAGCTTCTGATACAAGCAAATATGGTTTATTTTTAAAAATTTGAAATCTATGATCAATAATTTTACCAGTATATATGGTTTATTTTCAGAAAACTCGGAGTTAGTTTAAATATTTTCCTGAGGTTTTTTTCATAAAACAAGTTTTCAAAACTCAAGTAATGGTGTTGCTCTATATATAGGATAATTCATTATTATTTTCAAAAATTTGAAATCTATGATCAATAATTTTACAAGTATATATGGTTTATTTTTAGAAAATTTGGAATTGGTTTAAATATTTTCCAAAGGTTGTTTTCATAAAACATGTTTTCAAAACTTAGTAATGGTGTTTCTGTATATAGAGGATTAATCATTATTATCTTTAAAAGTTGCATCCATTTTACAAGTATAGGGGAGAGGGGTAAGTTGTTGGACACATCGGCACTACTGGGCCCCCATGCCACCTGGACTGCCACGCTCCCTGTATGACAACTGCTCATCTACCATGGGCACGTGTCTGGGGTTTGTGGAACCTACTCTGCCGGTTTACAACCAGTGGCTTCCTGCATTTTAGTGGAGGCTTCTCGATGAAGCTGCATTTTTCACTCCGGGGCTGGTCTGTATGTGTTTTGTTGTCTAGTTGTTGCACTCTGCCTGCTCCGATGCTCGATGCATATAGCTCTGCCCTTCGCGTGCTTAGCCTTGGGTTATGGAGCGTCTGTTCTCCTGGTTCGAGCGCCTGTGGTCCTGATTCAAGCACGGGGTTTGAAGTTGGTGGTTATACCTCGACTTTGTAGTTGTTATACCTCGGCTCTATGGTGGTTATACCTTGGCTCTATGATGGTTATACCTCCGCTCTATGGTGGTTATACTTGGCTCTAAGGTGGTTATACTCGGCTCTATGGTGGTTATACCTAGACTTTGTGGTGGTTATACTTAGCTTTGTGGTGGTTATACCTCAGATCTGTGGTGGTTATACCTTGGCTCTCTGGTGGTTATACCTCAGCTCTCTAGTGGTTTTACCTACGTTTAGCTCTTCATAATTTTATTTTTGTTTGGCTCTGCGTTGTTTTATCTATGTTCAGCTATGTGGTGGTTATAACTCGGTGGACTTGGTGGACTATAATGGTTCATGTCTAGATGCTCAAAATTGTGTTTTCAAGTCAATGTGTTGTGTTTTTCAGTGTGGATTTTCATTTTTTTAATGTTTGTGTTTCCTCCTCTGTGAATGGTTGTATTTTGATGGGTTATTGCATTGTTTGCAGGTCAATGCAGTTGGCAAGGAGGAAGGCGAGGAGAGGAAGGTGAGGAGAGGAAGTCGAGGAGAGCAGTCGTAAGCTAGGACTCTGTCTTACCAGTCATATGCATGTGTTTTTTAACACATTTAACAGGAAGGATATGTTTCTCTGTTGAGTTTGTTTACTGTGTTTTTAAACACTTGGGTTTTGTGTAAATTGACCAGTTTTTTAACACATTTAACTTGAAGGATATGTTTCTCTGTTGAACTTGTTTCCTGTGTTTTTAAACACTTGGGTTTTGTATAAATTGATTGGATTTTTAGCAAAATTAGGGTAGGGTTTTGTGTAAATTGACTAGTTTTGTGTAAATTAACTGGTTTAGGTAAGTTTTTTGTGTAAATTAAAAGGAATCAGATAGTTCTACCTCTATGGGAGTAATAGAAGCATGATTGGTTTTTTAACACATTTAGGGCTTAGGGTTTTGTGTAAATAATTAGTTAAATTGTGATATTTTGATGTTGAAATATTTTTAACCACTACAGAGCTGAGGTATAACCACCACAGAGCTGAAGTATGTTAATAATGTTTTATATTATGTACATCTTTTCAATTAATTTGATGACATTTTCTCATATTGTGTAAATAATGTTTTATATTTTGTACATGTTTTCAATTAATTTGATGACATTTTCTCATACTATTTCACTCGAACAAGGTACCAGTAATTTCCAAATGAAGTTGTCTAAATTCCATCAATATAAGAATTTAAGTTACATTGATATATGCACATGTAAAGCAAATGAAGTTGTCTCTATTCAATAAATCGAAGCTAAATTGACACATTTATTCACATCTATAGATGAAAATGTAAAGTTTTGTTCCTAATTTTCCTCTTGGTCTTGATTTGCATTTGGTAGAAGGGTATAATTTATGATCACTTTGTTCCTGGTTTCTCTTAAGGGTTTTGAATTGCATGTGAAGTCTCGGTCTTTCATTCTTGTTTCACTCCAACAAGGTAATAGTTAAGGGCCGAGGGCTCCGAAGTAAAAAAAAAAAAAAATAGAAGGGGAAGAAAAATATCCTTTCACTCCTCACATTTATCCACAAGGGTGAAAGTTCATAAATTTGGTGATTACATGATAAATATGTGAGACAAAGCTCTAGATAATCACTAAAATACAACTCCTTTAGAAAATATTTTAATATATTTAACCCAATCAATCCTTATGAAAGGTTTTGTGAATAGTAAAATTAATAAATATATTTTATCCAAAAGTTTTGTAAATAGTAAAATTAATAAATATATTTTATCCCAATCAATCATTATGAAAGGTTTTGTAAATAGAGAAACGAGTTAAATATATAGCATAATAGCATTGTGAGCTGCTATGTTGTAAATTTATCTATTCATATCATTGTTCGAGTGAAACATTACAGTCCAGTGCATCACATATAATCCTCATACTGGTAGGGAAAAGCAAGACCTGCCTTAGGTAATAGCTCTAGTCTATATAGTAACTGTAGAGTATAGTATTTTAGCTATATGACTTGAGCGAATGAAGTTGCATGTTCATTAGCGTTGAATATTGGTACTAAAACTTGGAGTGCTTGTTTTTGTATGGTGTTAACAGATATACATATAAGATATTTGTAGTTCATTCATTTATTCGTATTCAAATCTAGTCATCATGAATAGTTTTATTTCTATAGTTAAACTCTTAGTTTTCATTAGTTTATCTCTAATAAATATGTCTGTTATAGTCTTTTAGCTATATGAACTGCCTTAGGTAATAGCTCTAGTCTATATAGTAGTTATAGAGTATAGTCTTTTAGTTGTATGAGTTGAGCGAATGAAGTTGCATTTTCATTAGTGCTGAAGATTGGTACTGAAACTTGGAGTGCTTGTTGTGTATGGTGTTAACATCTATACATATAAGATAGTTGTAGTTCATTCATTTATCTAGATTCAGATCGAGTCATCATGAATAGTTTTTATTGATGTAGTTAAACTCTTAGTTTTCATTAGCTTTATTTATTATAAATATGACTGCTATAGTCTTTTAGCTGTATGAACTACCTTAGGTAATAGCTCTAGTCTATATATTAGTTTTTAGAAGTCAATAGGAAAATAGATAGAATGGTTTTGACACCAACAATATTGTGAAACTAAAATTTTAAGGTGTAAAAAATTAATAAATTATCTTCAGCAGTCTCATACTTCTATTTTTTCATTTGTTGTTTGATTACAACCTTTAAACAGTCTCATACTTCTGTTGTTTCATTGTAACCTATCAGTTGTCTCATACTTCTGTTGTTTCATTGAAACCTAACATCAGTCTCATACTTTTTTTGTTTCATTGAAACCTAACAACAGTCTCATACTTTTGTTGTTTCATTGCAACCTTTCAGCAGTCTCATATTTCTGTTGTTTCATTGCAAATTTTCAACAATCTCATACTTCTATTGTTTCATTGCAACCTTTTAGCAGTTTCATACTTCTGTTGTTTCATTTTTTGTCTCATTGCAACCTATATGTTCATTTAGCATACCAAGTATATCATATGACTACTTTAAATCCTTGTTTTCCAAAAATATGTGCTTATTTTATTCTCTAAAGTTTTTATTTAGAGTTGTGCAATGGGCCATAATGCTTTGTAGATGCAGTGAAAATGGTTTTATTCAATGTCTTATATCAGCTTGGGGTTTGAAGTTGTTGGGATGGGGAGCATGCACATAAAATAAGATTTTTTGTGTTCTTTTGTTGATTGGGAACCTTTTTCACAATTTCAATGTCTTAGATTAGAGAAGGCAAGTAATAATCTAAGCTTATTTTTTTTAATTGTGTCAATGATGATTGGGATTATGCCTTTGCAAGTGAGCAAGTTAGAAATGGGTTACACTGTCAATTTTTTAACTCCCAAGGAATACAAGATATATTTTTTTAGAAATTAGAAATTGTTTGATACATACTAATTAAAAATTAAAAATTATGATATAGGCTATGGCAAGTGTTGTGTTCTTTTAAATAATCAATTATAACTTCAACAGATTAACAAACTTGAAGCAATTAGAAACTCTTCGATACGTACTAATTTCATGAGGCAACCCAAAAGGATGCTTCCCAACATCCATGGATGTTATCCTTAGCAAACCTATTCCATCCTTACCAAAATCACAATGTGTTGTGGTTACAAAAAATAATTCATGCCACCCCTATGCTTGATGGCTTTCCATTTCTTGCATTGCCCAAAAATGTTGAGTTGATTGCCTGACCCAAGTATGGTGGACCGCCCAAGATTGGATGATTAGGATGTGCTTGAATGTTTCCATATGCTTGACTCCAATTTTCTCCTTGTAGCCATGGTGGGACTAAGTAGCCAAGTGTCCACTTGTGTTAATAACCCTAGCACTAACTGCAGGTGTCATATAAACACAGTTAGGATTCAAACTTGCATTGGTAGTGGTATAAGAGTTGGGCCTAACCCCTGCCTGATAGCTAGGGACTTGGATGTTAATCAGGTCTTGGTATGATGGTGTCTTATCTGCAATGTGGTCCATTGTATTAGACATCAACCTATTTGCCTCAAACTGGCTTGAACCATGGTCTTCCCTACTTGTCACCTCTCCTCCGTTTTCCAACTCTTGTTGAACCTTTATTGCCTCTCTCTCTTGCCTTGCCAATTACTTCTGATGTTCCTTATATTTCCTTGCTTTTTATCTTTCCAACCTTTCCTTTGCTCGAGCTTCTGTTGATGCAATCCTTGCAGCCCTCTTTTCATTGGATAACTCCTTCTTTCTATTTTTAGCTTCCTAAATTTCATTATTTTTACGTTCAGACTTGAACATTAAATTCATATAATCTTCAAATGTGAGAAATTGTGAACTCCTCCCTAAACGAAGATAATCTGATGTTGAGTTCCTTGATGAGGCCTTCACTCTCTCTACTGGTAGCTTTAGGAATGCACCAAGTAATCTCTGTTTTTTTGTTTCCCCATGCTCCTCCAGACCTGACACTTGGATTTCACCCTCCAAGACAAAATTTTGGCCCACATTGTTATCTTATTCAGGTACTTCATGCTAAATAGGCTCCTCTTCCAGTGATCCATTGTACACAAAATAATGAACAAGTTTGGTGTTCAACCCTGATGGTTGTGAAGGCATGCCCATGCTTTCCTCATTGGTGGTAGATACATTATTTCCAATGATATTCATCACGGCCTCTACCAACCATGATGGTGTGCTTACCTGGGTTGGCATGGTCAATTGCTCATTGCCAACTGCATCACATGGAATATCACATGCAAAATTCACAGGTGGTTCAGTGGGTGTGACAGCCTCATTGATATTGTTAGTTGGTTCATGATTGAACTGTGTCTCACTGACATGCTCATCATCATCACCATAGAACAACCCTTCAGAAAGGGAAATTATACCTTCAACAACAGCTACATCTTCTTAGGCACTGACATGGTCTTGTAAGTTCTCTGCTTCTTGACCTTCCACTTCAAATGCTTGGCTACAACTGGTATCATGCATAAGAGCATCAAAATTAAGTGGCCATTTATCAGTCTTCCTAAATCTAGCCTTGATATTAGAAGGTGTGAGAGCCCTTTTAAATGATTTACTTACAAGCTCAGCTAGCTCAAACCTCTTTACTTCCACCCCTGGATTCTTTGCCATCCATGAAGCTCGCTCGACCCTAAAATAGTTCTTGAAAGGCCCAAACACGCTCACATCAAGGGGCTGCAATCTGTGAGTGGTATGATCCGGAAGCGTTAATAGTTCAATGCCCAATTTATTAGCCTCCTCGATTGTCTACACAACCATGTGGCTTCATGACCATTTAAGTAAGTAAGTGTCTGTTTTTAGGTGAGACACCACCCAATACAGAAGCAGCAAAGTGGAAAATCCAATTCAGGAATAGTTCCTTTATCATCCATGCATGTGGATGTGCAGCCATGCATGCAGCTAGTTCACAATTCTGTATATAATTTTTTAGTTTAGTTTTACCTTTAAATAGATAAAATCCTGGTATTGATGAACCATTTTCATTGACATAGGCAATAATTGTGATCCACTCCCTACTCTTAGGCAATATCTTAGGCACATTTCTACTCCCTCTCTTGGAAATTACCCGCATACCACAATTTCTTCTTGCTTGTAAGCCTGTTTCATCATAGTTCCATATATGGTCTGGGGCATATGAGTGCTGCTCATATGCAACAGAAAGAGTGTTATAGAACTTGGAAACAATTGCAGGGCATAGATTTAAAGCCCTGTATCTGTTAAGACCCTTTTTTGTACGTAACACAAGGTCTGGATGCCTCTTTTTAAACCCACTCCACCATGATTTACCAGGAAAACCATCTTTAAATGGGTTTGGCATCCCTTGAAAAATTTGAGCTACAGTGGATTTAAGTTGTATAAGCTCTAACCCATGTCCCAATTGGGCCATCTCCTTACACCACTCGACCACCTCATCCTCCTCCTCTTCAGTCAGAACTATAACATGCCCTCCAAGCTTTGTATTAGTCAGCCCATTTATCCAATAATATATGCTAGAGGCAGCTATACCATGTTTTTTTGCAGATGCATGGATTGAATATCCCTTAAACTCGATGTCATCAATTGAAACGAGCAAGTATTTCTTTGTCCAGCCTCTGATGGCACTGATTTTCTTTGTTGAACTTGCACCTTGCACTGTGGTTGAAGGTGGCTCGTTGGATGATGGTGGGCTGAAATGATATGCTACCACAAAGTCCTTTTCAATGAAATTTTTGGGAGCATTGACATCCTCATATGATGAACTGCTCTACAGTTGGGTCCCCTTTGTCCCTCACCTCCTATTCCTTATCCGATCTCCAATATAAACTCTTGTCATATCTCCAACGACCTACAAATTTACCATGAAATCATGATTTAAAATTGTATTCAAGTACAACATGAGTAAGAAATTTGATAAGTATTACAGCACAAATGTACAGAGTAAACTATATTTATGTATGAATTCCAATATTAGCATGAGAAAGATAAGTAATACCTATTGACTGTTAACAACATGGCATCTTCTTTTGGTTTTTGTGAACTCTTGCATTTGTGTAGGCAACTTGGTATTTTACTCAAAAGAGTTCAGGTTGCATCTGAGTGTATGTTGTATTATCAACAAGGATTTTATATTAAAGATAAAACCAACCCTAGTAATCCATTCATATCAATGAAGAATTGTGTGAATTAATTGAAATTGAAGTGGAACAGACTTGGTTTACCTGAACAGTTGAATTTGGATTACATTGTTACTTTGAATTATCGAATGATTTTCACTATATTGTATTTCAATTATGTATGACTTCTAATATCAACATGAGAAAGATAAGTGACACCTATTATGTCAGGTCCCTATATTACTAGTATAGTCCCTTATTGTTATTGTTGCACCCTTGTAACCCCAATATTGTTATTATTGTGCCCTTACATTATTATTGTTAGGTCAGCTAGGATTGTATTGTGGCCCCCTGAACTCCTACATTTAGAAGGAGGTTTTTTTCATTTGTATCATCCAAGAATTGTTCATTTATGTAATGTATTGGAGGTTTCCCCCTCAAAGTGGTTGATTTCTAAGGTGTTGATCCCTCTTTTCTTCTATTTTTTGAGTTGGTTTCATAACATTTGGTATCAAAGCTTTGGATTATAGGGTTTCACTGATCCAAACAAGTCACTGTGGCATTTTCACTATAAATTTGTTTCTATGAAGGTTCAGAAGCTGAAATTTTTACATAGCGAAGCCGAAATCCTGAGGAACAACTTGTAAAAAATTCAAATCTTGGTTCGCAATAATTATAGAGATATGTTCTGTGGAATTTAGGGATTTTTCAAGCTCCCGAATTTCACCTAAAACAGGTCATCGTGGAATTTTCACTATAACGTTCTTTCTACGAAGGTGAAGAAGCTGAAATTATTACAGAGAAAAACCGCAGTCTTGAGGAAGCTCCTGTAAAAAATTCAGATCTTGGTTCACAATATTTTCGTAGATACGATTTGTGGATGTTAGGGTTTTTTCAGGCTCCTGAATTTCATCTAAAAGAGGTGACTGTGGGAAAATCATCATAACTCTCTCTCTCTGAGTGTCGGATTGGAATTCTGTAAAAATTGGCCGCAAGTACACGAACTGTAGTTTACTGTGTATGAATTTCGAAGCTGAAGGAGGAAACCGTGAAACGTGGCATGTCGTACAAGTTCGCTCTACTGAACCAATCCATAATTAAGTCATTGTTGGAGATTGGGCATAACTTTGCCTTGAAGAATCCAAATCAGGTCAGACCTATGGCATTCGAAAGAAGAGTCAGAGGGTTACTACAGGAACAAATTTTAGATATTGAATATCCAAAATCACAGAGATAATTCAGTTTCAATATCGAGTTCCTCAAAAGCAAGAAAAAGGTGTGTATTTTTTTTGAATTGCATGTCTTGTTTGAAAAATCGATTTGAATTGATTCCAAGGGCATATTGTAGAATAGATATTAGCATTGGCTTCTAAAATTCCCCCTAAAAAGAATTCAACACCAATTAAGCCTTCATAAGGCTCTAATATGACCCATGAAGACGAAGAACTGCAACATGGCATGTCAAAATTACAAGAGCAAGTGCACCAAATTTCGCTCCCACAAAGATCAACAAAAAATGAAATGGAAGTTTTGAAGAAAAGCGTGGAAGCTAAGATGGATGGTTTGAAGAAAGGCATGGAAGCTAATAAGGATGGCATGGAAGCTGGCATGGAAGATAAGATGGATGACATGGAAGCTAAGATCAATTAAAAAATGAAAGACAACATGGAAAACATGAAGAATGATCTAAAAGCGGACATGGAAGGTTTTACAAAGTTGATACAAGAAATGTTTCCTAATGGCGAAAAGATAGTAGAGGAAACTAATGATGAGAACAAAATAAATGTTAATCATGATTTCATAAACTCTAATGTTGGATGGAAGAACCACCATATTCCAAAGATGGATATGTGGAAGTTTGATGGCAAGGATCCCATAACATGGATACTACAAATGGAGCAATATTTTGATCTCAATAATGTGAAAAACACACAAAAGGTACGCATTGCAACTTTACATTTAGACCAAAATACATTTGTATGGTATCTGTTGTAGTTTTTTTGGCGCACGTATGTAAGAAATCACACTAACTTAGGAGGTGTGGTTTACCTCACTAAGCTATTGGTAACAGGCAAAAAGAAGTGGATTCCATTAGCATACTATATAGAGGAAAAAGCATGCAAAATTAAACTTGAATTAAACTAAAACTAAAAAAAAATAAACAGAAGCTCTTGAAAAGAGTCAAACGACAATAATAATGCAAATGGTGGCTCTAGGCCCCTCTTATTAAGCGTTTGGTATCAATAAGAGTGAAACTTTACCCTCTTGCCAAAGGGCCCCCAGACAATGGTTCTAGGTCCTGATGTAAGGATGTTTTTATCCCAAGATTGCCTCAGTGCAGTCTCCCTCTCTCTCCACTGTCTTGGACTAAACTTGTTGGGTGGCCAACAATCGAGTCCCCTCTATCTTCAGCTTCAGGTTACACATTGCTTGTATTTCTTGGGCAATTATAGCCAGCATAACAATGTGATCACCAATTCTTCATCTCATGGTGGCTTTATATAGGAGATTTCAAATCCTCTTTCCCTCCCTTGGTACATTGTGGATGGTGACCCAAGGGAGGGTTATGATTCCTTCGTGTGCTCCAAATATTCCATTGTGTGCTCACATAGTGTCTAAGGAGGAATTGGTGGTTTTCCTTAGGCAGCTTCAAGTAGGGAGTGACTTGTCCTTTGCTTTGTGTGGTCCTGGATAATGACATTTCTCCACTCTTAGGAATGCATGCTTATCAGGCAAAAAGTCGTGCAGAAGGCGCTCTTATTGAAGGATAATGCACGCAAATAGCATTTTAGGACTAGTTCAAATTTTATTTTTCTCCAACCTTAGAGATTTTTAAATACTTTCCAAATTTTGTAATGTCTTCTAACCCTGTAAATCCTTTGGCATGACATTAATTAATGTCATATTCTGCTGTACGATTTTTCAGTGTTAATATTTTCCCCCTAATGTGTGAGGTCTAGGAAGAATTGTATAGCTGAAATACATTATAGTTTCTTTTCTGTATCATGCGTAGAGAGAGAGAGAGACCTGTGTGAAGCCTTGGAATTGAAAACACCCTGCACCGATTCCAAGAATGACCATGTCTAAGGGATCCCTGCAAGAACATACAATTTAAAATTCATATACAAATTTTCAACAAGGTGGGCATGTCCCATGCTCGTGATGTTGTGGCTAGTTAAACAAAATTGACAGATATGTGTTCTGTCTGCGTCACTACTATAGTAGTGATATAGGCGGTTGTTGACGACGACTGCTGATGCCCTCAGGGGCATTTTTTCTTTGAAAATAGGTGGAATGTGTTACCCATATGCATAAATCTGGTATGGCATATAGTTGCGCACTGTACGCATAGGTGTTTGTTGCGACCTTCCCATGTAAGCATTGTTGACAGAGATGCTTATGGAGGCATGGGTCTTCAGCAGATTTGATCAAAGTGTAATGGTTGTAAGGTACTATACCATCTTGACATGAAAGCTTTTGTCATAGTCAAATGTCAGGAGGATCAATGACATATATGGACAATGATGTCTCCCACAGTGCCACCTGAGGATGCCCCTTGTATGGAGAGGGGTGATCCAAGGTACCGATTCCTTTTTGGAAAAGAGGTGTCAAGGTCGACAAAAAGGAAGCCTCAACCGAACGGTGGGTCGCTGAATTAAGGGGTCAGGGACCTGGGTGTGATGGGCTTAACATAGGCATTTTGGCGAGAAATGGTTGACAACTGATGATGGGGGGATCAATGGCCCGAGGTCGAAGTATACTAAGTAGCTTGGCAGCAGTTATAGTTATTTCTGATGGGGAAATCCCTAGAGTCGGTAGGACTTCCAGGGTGGGTATAAACCGGTTATGAATGTCATGATGGCTTGTGCATGGGGGTGAAATAATCTGACCAAGGGTGTTCGAGGACTGCTACCATAGGAGAAAAGATGAAGTGAGAGAGTGGAGGGACAAAGTTCATCATTTGCGGTCTTTGTACACTTACCAAAAGAATAAATAATGGGGTTTGGTTTGTACAAAACACGGAGACGGGTACCCCAAAACATGAAAGTGTTTGCTCATTGAAGGTGCTTTGTTGGGGGTGGGGGTCCCATTGGTTGGTCTCATGTGTGGGGTTGATGAAGCGCATGAGTATCGCATATGGGATTATGTTGGTGGTGGTATGGTGGGCCAAATGCGGGGTGCGGTGGTGCGCTTTTGATCTACTTGTACAAGCTATCGTTTGGGAAGGGGTTTCAACTTATATGGTAAAATTGACCTTATACATGATGAATGGGTGGGCATGAGGTGTTTCTCAGACTAGAATGGTGTAGCCATGGCATCACTTTTGCTGTGATAAGGTCTACTGTGGGTGACGAGCGCCATGGAGGGGAGGCTCTACCAACCAACAAGGATGTTTACCATGTGTAGGGTGAGGTGATGATAAACACGGTCGGATATGAGGACCCTATGGTTGATTTCTGATGGAGAAATGATGTCTGGATATGTAGAGTTGAATGGGACTCTATCATGCTGGGGGTAGAATGATACCTACTCTAGGGCTTTCAGTAGATGGTGTCGTAAATGGTTTGCGAGTTTTTCTTGCAAAAAAAACTACCTCAAGTGAAAGCATCTTCTTTATCAAAATATTATTGAAAGTCATGAGCTTTAAAAAAGAAGATGAGAGAGGGCATACCTACCGGGGCTGAAAAATTAATTTTTTGGGAGTGCGATTGTGTGGCATCGCCTCTGATCATCATGGAGCACTGATTGTGGCACAACTTATAGTTCACAGAACGGAACTTCTGATCTCTTGTTATGGTCCTCCAAAGTTTGTGAAAAGGACAATAAATAGGTGAATATGGCCCTAATTCAATTCATTTGTACTTGTTGAGTTTTGAGAGGTTAGAGGCATCTGCGTAGCATTTCTTGTCGTTGCGGTCAGCCCATGCACCAGGGACTAGCGATACTATGCCGAGGTAACTTCCATGACGTCCTACATTTTAATTTTTACAATTTGATGGTGCTGGGGTCCGTACAGACTGGGCTTATACGGACTCTGAGTGAATTTTTCCCTAGATTGCGTGGGCGATGTGAACAAAAGTGTGCCTTCCTGGCATGCAATTTTGGGGTACAGGCGCGCGAGGGCTCTCTATTCCCCAATTTTATCGCGCCTATGTAGAATACAGGCACGCGCTAAGCGCGCCTATCCCTCAGGCCGAGGTGACAAAATATTTTGTTTTTTTTCTATTTTTGGGTTTTTCTCTGTACTGATGGGTACCTATTTTGATGACAAGTTACTGTGGAGGGAGCGAGACTGGCCCGAGATCTGAGCCGCATTAGCTGCTGATGTTGGGGCACGCCGTCAGCTGGCGCTTTGGGGCCTCCTGAAGTTTGTTGAGAATGAGTGTCTTCGGTTGCAGGACCAATTACTTCGGTACATTATCCAACATTGGCACAAGAGGCGAAACATGTTCCTGTTGTGGGGAACAAACTTGATCATCCGTCCTGAGACGGATATATATTTCGTGACCGGGTTACTGCCTCAAGGTGAGGCACTGAGATATCCACTCCCTGGAGGGAGAGTGAACTTGGATAGATTCTGGAGGCATCATTGTGGTGGGGTACCTCTTACCAAGAGATGCATCAGGATTTCATCAGTTACAGATGTGGCAAAGCAGTGTGTTCTGGCCATAATTGTACGACTGGCAGGGTCGGTTGCTCCGCATTGGGCATCGGGCCCACAGGTTGTATTTCTGCGCCAGTTGAGGTCCGGGCATTTTTTCGACTTTGCTCGCTTTTATTTTGATGGGATGGTGTCGCAATTGAACAAGTTCCAACATGGATCTAAGTCATTTTCTTATGCCAGTATCTTCTGTAGCATCATGTACGAGAGGGTAGTGTTGTTGAGGCCAGTAGTGACAGTGCCTACTGGGGGGTCACGGGAGCCACGTATGAGGAGGTGGGCTCCAGTGATGCCACAAGGCAGTGGTGAGATGGTGGGGTATTATTGGAACATCACAACCGAGGCCTAGTTCGAGGCCAACCCACATATGTTCTTGCCATTTCCTTATGCGGGAATGGACTTCCAAGGGGATCCAGACATGGGTCTCCCATTTGGTTATGTTTGGGGGCCAACAGGTATGCTTTATTTGGTTTCTGCATTTATTTGAGTATGTATATGTACTTATGTGTTTTTCTCATGACACTGACATTATTTTAGTTACTCTTGCAGATGTTGGCGAGGTGGGTCACCCTATTCCTCGATTGGTGGGCCACAGCCCTCCACAACAACCGAGGGGTGGTCAGGGAGGAGGTGCTACAGGTGGAGTAGGTGGTGGTGGTGGCGGACCTAGTGGTGGTGGTGGCAGACCTAGTGGTGGTGTTGACCCTTCAGGGGAGGGGAGCAGTTCAGCTGCTGGGAAGATTGCAGCCAAGCGAGCTCGTGCCGATGTAGTAGAGGCACGTATCGTAGAATTGACAGCTCAGGTGTCAATTCTTGAGGACTTTCGGGGTCGAGTGGAGTGCTTGAACCAGGGGATGTCTGGTCGAGGTTTCATGGATGACTTCAAGGAGGTCTGGTTGGAGACTTTGATGGCTCACCAGAGGGACTATTGGCCCACACTAGGTCGGGTGGCGATCGCAGTTATGACGGCAGCTCCGGTGGTGGCACCGAGAGTAGTGGTGGGTCTAAGTGCCCCGCTTGAGGGGGCACCCCCCTAGAGTATTTTTGTACACATGGAAAGCACCCATTATGAGGATGCTTCCCTTATTTTTGATGACTTTTGTATCTTTGGGCTGGCCCTTGGGCCGGCGACACTATTTTTGTACTAAGATATACTTATGTGATATATATATATATATATGAGAGTTATTTTTTGCGACTCTACATGGTGTGTCACCTATTTTGGTTCATGTATGGTGTTATGTTGATGGATACCTATATTGTTTGGTTTTTTATATATGATGGTTTACTCGAGATGCATTCCAGTTTATCATATTGTTAGCTATGCGATCAACTGTTTGGTTTTGACTCCTTGGTACATGTGCAAATGTGATATAGTCAAACTGTCTGCTTAATCTTTTTGCACACAAATATTTTCTAAACAGATGTGTATCTCTTGTCTCAAATGTTTGGTTTAACTGCAACACTACTAAATGGGAATCGAGGTAGACATGCATATGGCACATGCCTTGATGGAGGGCATCGCACATAAGTCCAATAGGCATCATATTCTGCTTGATTTTTTATTGTTGAACCGATGCACACACCGTTTGAACACAGTGGCGATCGATTAGGGTGGTAAATGACCCAGGAAACTGCAACTAAATTTTGAGACCATCATGATGCTCCATCAACAAATCTGAAATAGGGTTAAGGTTGGTGATCCATGGTGACACTTTGAGCATGTTTTAATAAGTATTTTGGTCAAAAAAATTTGGTGGTTGGGTTTTTTGCACTTCTACTCTAGGGAAGGGTTATTGTGGCCCTTATGGGTGTAACTTCTTGAGGTAAAGGCCGTTGACAGGATTACTGAGACATGTCCCGTCCGGTTCCATCAAGATGTATGCCTCTTGCCGGAGGCAGTGTTTGATGATATAGGGTCCTTTCCACAAGGTCTCAAACTTTCTGGGCCCTAAGACTTCTTTTGTGACATCATAGCGGAGGACTAATTCTCCCTCGGTGAATGAGAAAGGGGTGGTGTGGCGGTCGAATGATGCTTTTACCCTCTTCTTGTGGGCCTCATTGCGTTGTAGCGACTGCCGTCGACTTTCGTTGAAAATTTCTAATTGTACAAGGCATTTTTCTAGAGGCTGGGTATCATCAAGGAGTTCGATGGCGGCATGCAAATTTGGGTTCTTGCGGAAACCAATGAAAAAGCACAAGGTACCTTGGTCTTTTGTGACAGGAATGAGGGGGAAACCCTGGGATGGGGGACGGAAACAATCCTATCGTCACTATGTGCTGATACAAATTGTATATGATGGATTGTGTCGTTGGCGTGTGGTGGGGGAAGAATCTTGGTAATGGAATTCCGTATGAGCGCAAGGTTGGGCTCCCCGCGTGGAAGGTCAATTTTTGGTAGGTGGAAATCGTTCCTACCATAGAGGTTCCTGAATGTTTCCATTAAATGGAAAACCTTTGATGTATGGTTTTGGCCAGTGCAGATGGTGCATGGTATCACAGAGCCAAAAGAGTAGATAGTGTGAGATTCTATGCTACTCGTTGTTCCTGATGTGGATGCTTGGAAAGGATTGGTCATAGAAGAGGTTGCCTTCTACTTCCATTTTTGTGTTGTTGGCTTAGGTGTGTCTACCTCTTTGGTGGAGTGTAGACACAATGCGGCTCTTGCCACTCTCAGCTTGGGGAGATGCACACATTTGATCGTATGGTAAAAGTGCGAAAAAATCCGGCAATAGGTGCATGTGATCTTCTCTTGGTTTGAGAGAAGTTTCTGAGGGAGAGAAGAGATGATGCAGAGACTGTTTTAAAGGGGCTTCAATTCTCCACATTGGTTGACTCGGTGGTCGTTTAGATCACATAAACCGCATGTTATTCTAGGCTTGGCTTGGATCATGCTTCGTTGGTGTGTGGTCTTAGTTTGTTTATTACGCCATTGTGGGGGTAGAGAGTTTGACCCGAAAATTTACTTTTTATGCCATTCCCGGAGGTTGTCCTGTCTCTTCTCTATGGTATGAATCATGTCAATGGTGGGACAAAGTTGCGAGGCATAAGTATAGTGTCGCTCATACTGATTACCTTGATAAATGAGACAAAATATCCTTGATATGGGGGTTCTGTCATGCTCATTTTGAGGTCTTGCGGGGAACCATCGTCGTAACGTTGCTAAATCAGGACAATGAATGACCGCATGATTTGGCATTTTGCATAACGTGCATGCTAGTACGTTTTATAGAGAGCGGTTAGGGGTACCTGTGGGTCCCTTGTTTGGCCGCTTTTCGGCTGTCACGAACATGATGGATCTACTCATCACATCCTCTTGGGTTGTGGAGTTGTCACAGGACTCCACATCCATGTCATCTTCTTGGGAGAGGAGGACTAACGCAGAGCAAAGACTAGCGAGGGCTAGCCGGAATCGTCGTATATAGTGACAATAGTCCAAAAGGTGGTCGTCGGCGCATAATGGACATGTGAATTGTGTTGCGCGCAATCCAACGTAGTAAACCCTTTCTATTGGATACCATCTGTAGATGAGTTCCAGGGTTGTGCACTCTTTAAGGAAGTGACCACGTTCAACTTATAACATGCATGACTGGGGGTATTTCTACAGCCCTTTGTTATTCTTGCAGGTATGGGATGGTATGTGGTTCAGTTTCGGATGCCTTGGTGGAGGGATCCTCTTGATAGGATCGCTCGATGGCATCTAAGGCATCCCTATATCATGGGATCTATGGCCAATGGTGGGTATAATGCCCATAGTTGCTGCAGAGAGTGCATGCATGATTGGTACGCAACGCTTTTCCTTTACCCTTGGTGGTAGGTTCCTTTTTACGAGAAAGCGACGTTGCTATTTCTGTCTCAAATCCAAGGAGTGGTTTTAATTCATCCATATCTGGACAGATATGGGTAGGGTGACCTATTATGTTGCATATGGCGCAAATGGGTTGTCCCCATTGTATGGCGGGGGTCACAATCTTCTTTCCTCTCTTCTTGGTTTTCTTGGTCGTGATCACCGATTTTGCAATGGGAACTTCCTTTGCAGGGCTGGTCTCGACTGTTTCTTGGATGGGTGGGGGCTCCTCAGGACTGAGGGGCTTCAACCCTGTGGCAGTAATGTGGGTGGCTCCTGTTCCTGTGCAGGGGATGAGGTACCAAACTAGGAATGCCAACGATATGTTGGGTAATACCAGTGTTGCCAAAACCTGTTGGGAGACGAAGCCCACTTGGGGGTAGAGGAAAGGGGTTTGGGAGGCGGCGTAGGCTAGGGAGGCTGTCATGGTCGATGCCTCAGTGTCATTACTTCTTGAGTTTGTGTCTTGACTAGCCTTGGCACTTGATGTGGACATCATGAATACCGGGGCCCCTGTGACATCGGAGGATGACTTAGGAATAATGGGAGGATTTCCTAGGAATGATCCTAGGACGGATGACGGTTTGAATTGGTCGGCACCATATTGTTGATACCGTGAAAGACCATCCAAGATTGTATCTACATAGGGTAGAATTACATCGGTGTTTAGTAGGGGACGCTTCTCCCTGTGCGTCAATTGGTCTACAGTAATGATGTGATCCTCGTGGGGGAACATCATAATGTGGAAGACGGAGGAGGCTATGGCGGACATGGCGTACATATAACTCTGCCCAAGGAGTATATTGTAATCCAAGTGAGTGTCCAAGACTTCAATGCCTATGTGGACCATCTTTCTGGCTAAACAGACCGGGACAGTTTGGTAGAGGTCGACGGCGGTCGAAGGACGACCGTCGTATGCTCTAAGTGTTATGACTGAGGGTTCTAGTTCGGGAAACCCTAACTTCCGCCAAACATTTTTTGTCATGATGCATGCGGATGCACCCTCGTCTATGACACATCGGTGAAAAGTGATATTCTGGACCGATACTAGTATCTGGAAGGCAACCATTGAAGGAAGCCTAGGGGTGGCTTTGTGTAAGTCAAAAGCCATTAGGCATGTATTGACAGGGTCAATAGCACCTAATGCGGAAAGTAGGGCTTTCCATTGTTTCGGGCATGACTGTAGTATTTCCAGAGCTGAAATAACAACGGGAGATTGTTCTAAGTCATCCACGATGTTATAATTATGGGCTGCTTTGGAGTATTTTCCTGCTCGCCTATTGGGTCCCTTCGCCATCTTTGGCAACGATTCTATAGGCATCTTTGAAATGGTTAAAGGTGTAGTTGGTGCACTAGTACTAACCCCTGATGCATTGGTGTCTGGTGGGGTGTCGTAATTGAGATTCTGTGTTTGTAAAAACATCTCTTCGCCAGTCATATATATTTCATGGCTGCTTTTCCCAGAGTCGTCTGGGTTTTGTTGCTGAGTATTGAATGTCCCTTGGTGGGGGGAAGGTTCTTGCATCATAGTTGTTTGTTGGGAAGATCCTCCTTGTCCTTGGTTACTTTGTAGCTTCTTCATCTTAGGGAGATCAGGACAGTGGTGAGTATAATGTTCGTACTCACCACATATTGAACAAGAATGGTTTGTTCGAATAGGTGGACTTTTTCCTTGCCATTCGGCATTGCTTGGCTCATGGTTTTGATTCCAATTGGAGTTACCTCCATCCCAGGGTCGCAATGGGCGTTGCTTGTTGTTGCCCCCCTATCCAGGATTTCCTTTTGGCTTGTTTTTTTATTTTTTCTTCACCACATTAGGAGGGTAGTTCTCCTAGTTATATTGGTGTGGTTGGTTTTGGGACGGCTGCACAAAGTTCACCTATGCATTGGCTTGCATAGGTGGGTCATTTGCTGGGGACTGAGAATAACGTTGTCCTTGGTTTGCACCTGGCTGTTGGAGGGGAGCTCTTCCGTTAGTGTTTCTTTCTGCGTACTAGGTCCCCTGAGCCGGAGGGTGAGGTCCTCCCTGGTGATACACTTGTGCTCTATTAGTCAAATTTTGCTCAGGCATATGATGACTTTGAAAACTGGGTTGAGGTAAGTTCTGGGTAGAACTATGCATGTAACTGGTGTTTTGACTGCTGCTTCCTAGGTAACCTTGGGTCATTGACCCAATTAGCGCATCTGCAGAGTTCGACGCGGCTGACACTTCTTGATAATTTTGCAGGCACGCAGCGTTAGGCAAGATGTTGTAAATGTATCATGACTACGTATAAATCAGTTCAAGCTTCTGGGCTTTACTGATTACGTCCTCTTCAAATGTGGGATTTTGTTGTGCCACATCTTTTGAAATCTATGCCGTAATAGTTTTCAGGAATAAATCTAAGAGAACTCGATCGTCGAGTTTAGCTTTATAGAAACTGCGATGCCGCCTCCACTCATGGAGATGGTCCGAGATATGGATAGCGGGGGTCTGTCTAAAGTGTGTCAGTAATTCCATTCTGGAATCATGGTGAATGGGTAACTGAAAAAATGTTAGGAACATGGTAGCGAGGGCGCTAAAGGTTCCATGTGAAGCAGGGGGTTACTCCATGTACCACTTCGCGGCTACTCCTGTAAGAGTGCGTTGAAATAATCTCAATCGAATAGTGTCGTCAATGATATTGTTTGATGAGCACCATAGGTGAAAGGTCATGACATGACTACCTGGGTCTTCCGCTTGCTTGCCTTAGAACTTTGGAATATCGGAAGGGAGCTTCGTGGGCATGGGAGGCCATGTAGGGTTGTGTGCGATGGTCATTCATTAGCTTGGTTAAATCAAGTAGATTCAACGAAGCTAAGAAAGGTGACTAAGAGGTTGACGCCATTGAAATGTGTGAAGACACAAAGTTCTGGTTAGAATGAGGGTCTATGATGTCCCCTACTATGCTAGCTTCCCAAATGGGACTCACTCCTTTGCCCCCTAGGGGTTGTGGGAGGAGTGGTGTGCGGTATGGTGTTGGGAGACCGACTAGGGTTCCCAACTACAACTTCCCCAATGAAGGATGAACCAATAATGGTGGCGGTGTTCCGTCTTTGATGCCTGAATGGCGAAAGACCTGGAACCCCTCTCGGTAGTGGGGGGGGGTCCAAAAGATGCCTAGATAGACGAGGTCCCGTTGGCTCTGTCCTAGTGTCGACTAGGTCAGGTTTTGGGAAAATTTGAGAGCATAGAGTCTATGATCAAAGAAAAATTATGGTCACATACATAAAACAAAGTGAAAATAAAATAAATTTTCCCTTTAAATTAATTTATGTGATCAAGAAAGCAAAAAAGTGGTTTTTGTTTGTTTGCATATGATACTCAAAATCTTAGAAGACCTATTCGTCCTCACACACTCAAATGTAACTGGGCCTTAAGAATATTTCTTGCGAATGTTGGCACAATGTCCCGTAAGAGCTGGCGACGCCCCTAGTCATCCGAAGAGAATCCACCAAGGTATGGGTAGAGGGTCTGGCGCTTGCCTGCACCGTCACCTATAGGGAAAAGGATGTTCTAGTTTTTGGCCACTAAGAACCACCGTCCCACGTGAGCATTTGAATCTTGGGCTTCTTGGTATTCAGCTAACAGTACCAAGTATCAGTCGAGTCAGGTAGCCCCAACTGATACCGCACACATTGCGCCTAAGCCTAACCCTGTCTGAAACGGGTCTCTGCCGCGCTCGGGTTTTCTCTACCGTGGGCTGATAGGTGGATTTGAAGCTCCCTAAATACACAACTTCTATGTTTCAATATGAAGTATGATCAAGAAAACTTACTAAATGCCTACCCCCTCGATCCTAACTTAAGCTATAAATTCTTTTGTGGCCCCTGTGGGGAGAATTTTGTGAATTTGGTTAAGTTAGTTTTAGGTATCTTTGCTTCGCTTAGTGGGTGAGTGTGTGTGAGCACAAAGTGGACAAGCACATAGTTTGAACATGTGGATATCGATGATCATTTACGAAGTCCCCTATCTAAATTACGTTGTATTTTTCATGGCTCGAATAAAAAACATGTGCAGATAATGGGCCGCTTTCAAGTTTTCCTAGTTAATCTATGTGACCAACTATAGGGAGATGGCAAATTGTGAATAGGGAGAATTCATATGCTTACCTAGGATCACCGGAGGGTGCAAAGCTAGCAAATATTACTTGCTCTTCTATAAAAAATTCAATCCTAGTCCCTAAATTCCTAGTGCAAAAATTAAACTACACTAAGAAAAGATAAAACTAGCTATAAATGTGTGGTCTTGGGCCACTTACTTTGGCTAGTTATCTAGGTGTGTACCAAAATTTGCAAAACATAAATTTTTTTTGGAATGCAAGTTATTTTCCCCCCGTACTTAAACTATCTGTGAACTTTACAAAAATCAACTTGAAGTAAAACTAACACTAAGCCTACAAAAAGCAGCTAAGAGTGAGCTTTAACAAGCTACAGGGTACCACAACCAGTGCTAGTAGATGTATTAGGGGTTTCCAAGCACTTTACAAGCAGGAAAAGATAGAATTTAGGGAGAAATTTCTCATTCTATAATTTGCGTGCAAAAGGATGAAACAGTTGCACTCTCTGCGCGCGGTCAGCTCTGAACGCGTGCCCTGCGCGTCTGTGAGGAAAAAACGCATGCAAATTCCTGCAAGAAAAATTTTTAGGAGCTTCTCTTCTTCAGTCTGTCACTTGGGGTGAACTAGGGACTGTAAGAGAAATCAGGGGAAATTCAGCTCTAGTCCACAGCACAGACAGAGGTCTCTGCAAAAATTAGGCACAACCACATAAACTTGGTAATAAACATTAGTGGAGTCGCCAATCCTATTGTAGTGTGTTTGGTGCACGTATGTACGAAACCACACCAACTTAGGAGGTGTGGTTTACCTTGCTAAGTTGTTAGTAACATGCAGAAAGAAGTTGAGTCCATAAGCATACTATATAGAGGAAAAAGCATGCAAATGTAAACTTGAATTAAACTAAAACTAAAAACAAATAAGCAGAAGCTCTTGAAGAGAGTCAAACGAATTTAATAATGCAAACGATGGCACTAGGCCCCTCTTATTAAGCGTTTGGTATCAAGAAGAGTGAAACTTTACCCTATTGCTAAAGGGCCCCTAGACAATGGTTCTAGGTCCCGATGCAGGGATGTTTTTATCCCAAGCTTGCCTCGGTGCAGTCTCCCTCTCTCTCCACTATGTTGGACTGAACTTGTTGGGTGGCCAACAATTGAGTCCCCTCTATCTTCAGCTCCGGGTCACACACTGCTGGTATTGCTTGGGAAATTCTGGCTAGCATAACAATGTGATCACCAATTCTTCATCTCATGGTGGCTTTATATAGGAGATTTCAAATCCTCCTTCCCTCCCTTGGTACATTGTGGATGGTGACCCAAGGGAGGGGTATGATTCCTTAGTGTGCTCCAAATATTCCATTGTGTGCTCACATAGTGTCTAAGGAGGCATTGGTGGCTCTCCTTAGGCGGCTTCAAGTAAGGAGTGACGTGTCCTTTGCTTTGTGTGGTCCCAGATAATGAAAATTTCGCCACTCTCAAGAATGCGTGCTTATCGGGAAAAAAGGCACGCAGAAGGTGCTCTTCTCGAAGGATAATGTGCACAAATAGCATTTTAGGACTATTTCAAATTTGATTTTTCTCCAACCTTAGATATTTTTAAATTCTTTCTAGATTCTGTAATGTCTTCTAACCCTGTAAATCCTTTGGCCTGACATTAATTAATGTCATCTTCTGCTATACGATTTTCCAGTGTTAACAGTATCGATGGCTTTGCTCCCATAAAAAAATTGTCACTTGGTCATTTTTTACAGAGGAAATGATAGCGCATAATGAGGATACAAAGAGCAACACCTTCTTTAGCAAATTGATAAATCTCAAACAAAAGTGTTCAATGGTGGAGCACATTGAGAACTTCCAAAAATTGAATATAAGGGTAACTGATATTCCAAAGGAACACAGGATTGATGTCTTCATAGGGACTTTAAAGGATAATATCCAACATGAGGTTCGTGTTTGGGAACCTGATTCATTGGAGAAGGCATTCAATTTGGCAAGAAAAATTGAATGTAAAATTATGGCGATAAGGAAGCCTACCACTCACACCTATAAGGATGGAAGTGTTCCTACTCCTAGACTTCCACAACCTACAAGGTTGACACCACAACAATTGGAAGAAAAAAGATAAAAAGGGCTTTGCTATAGTTGTGATAGAAAATACACTAAAGGTCATAAGTGTGCTGAGAAGAAATTATTTTACATAGATTGTGAAGAGGAGGAAGAAAATGAACAAGAAGCTTCAAAAGAAGAGGATACACACCTAGAACCAACCCTAGAAGAAGAAGAAATGAGTCCGACCATATCGTGTAATTCATTGGAAGGAATTACCCCTCCTCAAACTCTTAAGATAGAAGGATATATCAAGAAGAAAAAGGTAATAGTGTTGATTGATTCGGGTAGTACCCATAATTTTATTCATTGTAAGGTAGCCAAGAAATTGAATTGTTTCCTATACCCAACACCAGAATGTCAAGTGATGGTTGCAAATGGAGGAACTATAAATTGCTCTGGAAAATGCCATAATATCAAGCTAACCATGGGGGAATATGTATTGAATAGTCCAATGCTTTCTATTCCAATGGGAGGTGTTGATGTTGTACTAGGAGTACAATGGTTACAATCTTTGGGGACGGTAACTTTTAATTTTCAAGAAATTTTCTTGAATTTTTTTTTGGTAGGAAAGGAAGTCGAATTATGAGGTATAGCAGGGAAGCTGGGAAAGATAATAATCTCTAATTTTATGACAAAGCTTCTGAAGAAAGAAAAATGAGGTGTAATTAAACAATTATGCTCACTGGAAGTTCCAACATCAAAATCAATTATTTCTCTAGATCTCCAAAAAGCCTTGGATAATAATTCTAAGGTGTTCGAAACTCCCAAAGGACTCCCACCTATTCATGACCATGATCATGCTATTCATTTGATTCTAGGAAGCGTCCCTCCAAACATCAGGCCTTACAGATATCCTTATGTCCGAAAGTGCTGAATTGAACGTATGATTGCAGAAATGTTAGAGGCTGGTATAATTCAACCTAGTCAAAGTTCTTTCTCTGCTCCAGTATTATTGGTGCACAAGAAGGATGGATCATAGCACATGTGTCCAGATTATAGGGAGATCAATAAGGTCACTATTAAAGATAAATTTCTCATTCCTGTGATTGATGAATTATTGGATGAATTACATGGAGCAATTTATTTTACCAAGTTGGATCTTCGTTCAGGATATCATCAAATAAGAATGAAAACTGAAGATATTCCGAAAACAACATTTCAAACTCATGAGGGTCATTATGAATTTTTGGTCATGCCTTTTCGCCTTACCAATGCACCTTCTACATTTCAAGGGTTGATGAATTCCATTTTCAAACCCTTCCTTAGAAAATTTGTGCTAGTATTTTTTGATGATATACTAATCTACAGTAGGTCTTGGAAGGATCATGTCTAACATGTTGACAGGGTGCTCAAACTATTGCAGGAGAAACAATTATATGCAAAAACATCCAAATGTTTCTTTGGAGTACAAGAGGTGGAATATCTGGGTCATATTATATCTCACGAGGGTGTTGAAGTAGACCCTAACAAAATTAAAGCCATTAAGGAATGGAAAGTCCCCAAGACAATAAAGCAGTTGCGAGGATTTCTCGGGTTAACAGGCTATTATCGCAAGTTTGTTAAGAATTATGGGAGAATAGCAGCACCTCTAACAACACTATTGAAGAAAGATGCATTTTCATGGACTCCTGAAGCAACTAAGGCCTTTGAACATCTTAAAGAGGCAATGTGCCTAGCACCAGTCTTAGCTACGCCAGACTTCACAAAAACCTTTATTGTGGAATATGATGCCTTAGGAAATGGAATTGGTGTTATTTTAATGCAAGAAGGAAGACCCATTGCTTTTGAAAGATGTCCAATTAAAGGAAAGTATTTACAGAAATCTATTTATGAGAAGGAAATGTTGGCAATACTACATGCACTAAATAAATGGCGACCTTACCTAATGGGAAGACACTTCAAGGTAAAAAATGATCATGATAGTCTTAAACACTTTTTGGAACAAAGGCTATCTTCAGAAGAGCAGCAAAAATGGGTCACAAATATGTTAGATTATGATTTTTAAATCATCTACAAAAAATGGAAGCTAAATGTTGTTGTAGATGCACTCTCAAGAAAGAATGAAGAGGTGGAAGCATTGCTTTGTGCCATTTCTATTATCCAACCAGATTGGATAACCGAAGCAAGGGATGAATGGAAGAAGGACGAAGAAGTGTGGACACTCATTAAAAAGTTTCAGCAAGATCCTAGTACATCTAATACATTTAGTTGGAAAAATGATTCCTTATGGTACAAATATCGCTTATATATTTGCAAGAATTCCCAACTAAAACAAAATATTCTTTTGGAATTGCACACTTCTCCTTTCGAAGGACACTCAGGATTTTTAAAAACTTACCATAGGGTGAAGAAAGAATTTTTTTGGGATGGCTTTAAATCTGATATTCAAAAGTTGGTGGTGGAAAGTTTGGTTTGCCAGCAAAATAAAGTTGAGACAATTAAGACCCCGGGTCTTCTACAACCTTTATCTATTCCAAGTCAACGTTGGGAGGAGATTTCAATGGATTTTATCACAGGTTTACCTAAGTCCGAAGGAAAGAGTGTCATCATGGTGGTAGTTGATAGACTTACCAAGTATGCACACTTTTGTGCATTATCTCATCCATTTAAAGCAAGTACAGTTTCTACTGCATTTATGGAAAAAAATCAAAAGCTACATGGAAACCCAAAGATTATTGTAAGTGACAGAGATCCCATTTTTACTGGAAATTTTTGGACGGGATTATTTTCTTGTTTGGGTACTCAACTAGCTCAAAGCCTTATCATCCTCAATCCGATGGTCAAACTAATATAGTAAATAAAATTTTGGAAGGATATCTTCGTTGTTTTGTATCTGATAAGTAAACACAATGGGTCAAGTGGTTACCTCTCGCTGAATGGTGGTATAACACTTCCTTCCAAACTGTAGCAAAAATGACCCCATTTATGGCACTTTATGGATATCATCCATCGTTCATCACATCTTATTTAAGAGAAAATTCTAAGGTTCAAGCAGTGGAATATCACATCGACCATCAACAAGAAGTTCTCCAACTCTTAAAGGATAACCTAAATTTGGCACAAAATCGAATGAAACAATGGGCATACCAACATCGCAGCAAGAGAAGTTTTCATATCGGAGACTAGGTATTTTTAAGGCTACAACCATACAAACAAATGTCCCTCAAGCAAGCTAAGAAGGATAATAAATTATCGCCAAAGTACTATGTTCCTTACAAGGTGTTGCAAAATATTGGCACTATGGCATAAAAATTGGAGCTTCCTGCTTCTTCGCGAGGGCATCCAGTTTTCCATGTTTCATGCTTAAAGAAGGTTATAGGGGAAAAAATTCCAGTTCAAACAATATTTCCAGAACTTGATGAGGAAGGAAAAATCATATTGGAACCTGAAGCAGTCACGAAAACAAGAACTCGACATCTACGAAATCGATCAATTTCAGAGTATCTCATCAAGTGGAAGAACTTACCCACTGAATATTCTACATGGGAGGATGAGAATTTTATACAGAAGCACCCAGAGCTACTCAAGCGTTGAGGACAAAAAAATTTTGAAGGAGAGGGGCATGTTAGGTCCCTATATTACTAGTATAGTCCCTTATTGTTGTTAGTGTAACCGCCTTATTGTTATTATTGTACCCTTGTAACCCCCATTTTGTTATTATTGTGCCCTTAAATTATTATTGTTAGGTCGTCAGGGATTACATTATATTGTGACCATGGACTCCTATATAGAAGGAGGTTTTGTTCATTGTATCATCCAAGAATTGTTCATTTATGTAATGTATTGGAAGTTGCCCCCTCGAAGTGGTTGATTTCTAAGGCGTTGATCTCTCTTTTCTTCTATTTTTGGAGTTGGTTTCATAACATATTGACTGTTAACAACATGGATTTAAGAAACATGGTATCTTCTATTGTTTGTTGTGAACTCTTACATTGGTGTAGGAAACTTGTTCATTTTGTATTTTTAAGTTAACATGGTTGTAAGAAACATGCAATCTTCTAAGTTAACATGGTTGTAAGCAACATGGAATCTTCTAAGTTAACATGGTTGTAAGTTAACATGACTACAAGTTAACATGGTTGTAAGTTAACATGGATGTAAGCTAACATGGTTGTAAGCTAACATGGCTTTAAGCAACATGGTTGTAAGCAACATGGCTATAAGTTAACATGGCATCTTCTATTGTTAACATGGTTGTAAGCAACATACTTTTTGGCTTCATTTAGACAAGTTTGGTTACTTTGTTAAATTCCATCTATTGGGGGCAAGAGTTGAATGTTTTATGCAACTCTTTACACACAAGTTCTCTAACGCTTAATTTTACAGTCACCTTAATTTTACAGTCACTTCCATAGAGGTATTGACTTGGCAAGAAAAACTAACTAGATAGGACATTCAATGTTTCTGGTTAAGTTCATATTGAAGCCTTTGTAGTAGTGTATAGGTATTGACTAACATGACATTCATAGTTTCTAGTTAAGTTCATATTGAAGCCTTTGTACTAGTGTAGAGGTATTGACTTGGCAATAAAATCTAACTAGACAAAGCATTCATAGTTTGTTTCTGGTTAAGTTCATATTGAAGCCTTTGTACCAGTGGCAGAGGACAACTAGACTCTAGCACAACTAGGTTCCTCTAAAAAAACTTCTAAAAAGTGCTTCTAAGGAACTCTAAACAGTGCTTCTAAGGATCTCTAAATAGTGCTTCTTAGGCTCTTCATGATCTCAGCCTCTTAGCATAGGTTTAACTATGTTGAAGCCTTGATTTAATCTTCTAAAAAAGAAATTAGAAGTTGAATTACTGTATTGTAAATGGACTTCTAAGAGTGTTTGTATGAGCTTTGTTTTATTCATGATCCTTCCATTCATACCTTAATTAGAACTTCCTAATTAAGATGTCTTAGAAACAGAAGCTGAAACAGGTCTTAGAAACAAAAGTTGAAACAAAGACAATTACATAAAGAAAGTTTTTAAATTGAGCATCGTCCTAATTTCTGGACGAGTGCAATCTGTGTCCATCTATCTATCTATCTATGGAATTATGATCAATATGTGTCCATCTATCTATCTATATATCTGTGGAATTATGATCTCTACCTTCGTTGTCAACACTTCAACTTTTTACATTTTTTCTATATTTCTCTTGCATGGTTGTGGGATTTCCTTGATTGATTTGTCTAGGCTATGAAGATAGAAGCCATAAAGTTACTGAACTAGGCTCCAATAAGCAGATACTAGCAACTATATTATCTATAAATTATAAGCTTAACATGGTTTCTCAACGAAAATAATGATAAATTACTCAATATAATAACATTATTCAACAAAAACCTGTATGTCTCCAACAACCGATGAAGAGAATGAATGTAACATTGTGCACACACTCTGTCTGGAATGTAACACTAAGAACACACTCTGCATGTATGTCTCCAGCAGTTGATGAATATAATGAATGTAACATTGTATGAACACTTCGATTGTATGTCTGCAAAATGAATGGAACACTTTCTGAAAATTTTGATTGTACGTAAACACTCTGATTTTATGTCTGCAATAGCTGATGAGTAGAATGAATGCTTCAAATGAAAAATAGTAAGGGTTGATGTTTTATAGTTTTATGATCTAGAATTTAATTGGTAGGGAAGATTGGCATGGATTGACATCTCCCAAATTCAAATATGTGTTTTGGATTGATTTTTACATGATCCAATGGCTGATAAGATTTCATGGTTGATCCTTGTGCTTTCTTGTGCTTTCCTGAATTGAAATTCTTGCTTGAATTTAATTCCTGAATTGAAAGGGTTGTTGTGTTTAATTCTTGAATTGAAAGGTTGGGTGAACTATTTCCTAAATTGAACGGTGTCATTTAATGTCTTTAGTATTTTGAATGGTTAAATAGACATGTACATATGGCTGACACACATTTCACCTATTCATGTGCAGGTGTTACCCAGCAAAGGGATGTGTTGCCCCAATGCAAAATCTGTGGGTGATTGTTTAATGGGATAGTTGTACTTTTGGATGGAAAGCATTGTAATGTTTTGTAGTGCATTTTGACTTAGTTGGTAATTCAGAACTGGAGGTACTTGAGACAATAGGTCTTGTCAACTTGTGATGTTAAGGCTTGGTATTTCACAATTGTTGGTCCAATCAAAATCTAGGCCCATTTGAACATAATTATATAACTTATATAACTTAATATAAATTATTTATGTGCATATTTTAGTGAGTTTATGATTTTTTTTTTTTATGGATGTGTGGGACCAGTACTATAACTACTACTAGTCCTTGCACAACAATAGAAGCCTCTCCTCTATATGTTTTATTTTCAGAAAACATAGAGTTAGTTTAAATATTTGCCATAGGTTTTTTTCATAAAATAGATTTTCAAAACTTGAATAATGGTGTTGCTCTGTATATAGGGTTAATCATTATTATCTTCAAAAATTGCATCCATCCACTCAGAGACCTAAATTTTTTCTTAATATCCTGACAAAATTTTAATTCTTCTTGAAATCATTCGGGCCAATAAATTCTCGGTTGATTTGTTGTTTTTTCGTATCCGAAGTCAGAATCGGATTCAACATGATCAAATATTTCTTATTATTTGATGCCACATAGGGGAGAAGGGTCAGTTGTTGGACACGTTGACACTGTTGGGCCCACACGGCACCTAGACTGTCACGCTCCCTGTACGACAACTACTTATATGTTGTGGGCACGTGTCTGGCGTACGTGGAACCTGCACTTCCGATTTACAACCACTCCAACGAGTGGCTTCCCACATTTTACTAGAGGCTTCTCGATGAAACTACATTTTTCACTCTAGGGTTAGTTTGTGTGCGTTTTGTTGTTTGGTTGTTGCGCTATGCCTACTCCGATGATCGATGCATCCAACTCTACCCTTCACACGCTTAGTCTTGGGTCATGGAGCGTCTGCGCTCCCGGTTTGAGTGCTTGTGGTCCTAGTTCAAGCGTAGGGCTTGAAGTTGGTGGTTATACCTCGGCTCTATGGTGGTTATACCTCAGCTCTGTGGTGGTTATACCTCAACTCTGTGGTGGTTATACCTCAACTCTGTGGTGGTTATACTCGGCTCAATGGTGGTTATACTCGGCTCTGTGGTGATTATAACTCAGCTCTATGGTTGTTATACTCGGCTCTGTGGTGGCTATACCTCGGCTCTGTGGTGGTTATACGTTGTCTCTGTGGTGGTTATACCTCGGCTCTGTGGTGGTTATACCTCGGCTTTGTGGTGGTTTTACCTGCGTTCGGATCTGCGTAGTTTTATCTATGTTTGGCTCTGTGTCTTTTTATTTTTGTTCGACTTTGTGGTTGTTATACCTCAGCGGACATGGTGGACTACAATGGTTCAGGTCTGGATGCTTAGAATTGGGTTTTCAGGTCAGTGTGTTGCGTTTTTTATTGTGGGTTTTCATCTTTTTAATGTGTGTGTTTCCTCCTCTGTGAATGGTTGTATTCTGAATGGTTTTTGCATTATTTGCAGGTCAATGCACTTGGCAATGAGGAAGGCGAGGAGAGGAAGATGAGAAGAGAAGTCATAAGGTAGGACTTTGTCCTACCAGTCATATGAATTTGTTTTTTAACACAATTAACTTGAAGGATATGTTTCTATGTTCAGCTTGTTTACTGTGTTTTTAAACACTTGGATTTTGTGTAAATTGACTAGTTTTTTAACACATTTAACTTGAAGGATATGTTTCTATGTTAAGCTTGTTTGTTGTGTTTTTAAACTCTTGGGTTTTGTGTAAATTGACTGGTTTTTTAACACATTTAGGGTAGGGTTTTGTGTAAATTGACTTGTTTTGTGTAAATTGACTGGTTTAGGGTAGGGTTTTGTGTAAATTAAAAGGAATCATATAGTTCCACCTCTATGGGAGTAATAGAAGCATGAATGGGTTTTTAACACATTTAGGGTTTAGGGTTTTGTGTAAATAATTCATTAAATTTCACTCCTCACATCTATCCATAAGGGTGAAAGTTCATAATTTTGGTGATTACATGATAAATATGTGAGACAGAGCTCTAGATAATGACTGAAATACAACTCCTTTAGAAAATATTTTAATATATCTAACCCAATCAATCCTTATGAAAGGTTTTGTAAATAGTGAAATTAATAAATATATTTTATCCCAAAGTTTTGTAAATAGTAAAATTAATAAATATATTTTATCCCAATCAATCATTATGAAAGGTTTTGTAAATAGAGAAACCAGTTAAATATATAGCATAATAGCATTGTGAGCTACTATGCTGTAAATTTATCTATTCATATGATTGTTCAAGTGAAACATTACAGTCGATTGCATCACATATAAGCCTTATACTGGCAGGGCAAAGCATGAACTGCCTTAGGTAATAGCTCTAGCCTGTATAGTAGCTTTAGAGTATAGTTTTTTTAGCTATATGATGTAAGTGAATGGAGTTTCATGTTCATTAGTGCTGAATATTGGTACTGAAACTTGGAGTGCTTGTTTTGTATGGTGTTAACATATATACATATAATATAGTTGCAGTTCATTCATTTATCTGTATTCAGATCCAATCATCATGAATAGTTTTTATTGTTGTAGTTAAAATCTTACTTTTCATTAGCTTTGTTTCTTATAAATGTGACTACTATAGTCTTTTAGTTGTATGAATTGCCTTAGGTAATAGCTCTAGTCTGTATAGTATCTGTAGCGTATAGTCTTTTAGTTGTATGACTTGAGCGAATGAAGTTGAATTTTCATTAGTGCTAAATATTGGTATTGAAAATTGGAGTGCTTGTTGTGTATGGTGTTAACATCTATACATATAAGATAGTTGTAGTTCATTCATTTATCCGGATTCAGATCCAATCATCATGAATAGTTTTAGTGATGTAGTTAAACTCTTAGATTTCATTAGCTTTATTTCTTATAAATATGACTGTTATAGTCTTTTAGCTGTATGAACTGCCTTAGCCTAATAGCTCTAGTTTGTTTAATAGTTGTTAGAAGTCAATAGGAAAATAGACAGAATGGTTTTGATACCAACAGCATTGCGAAATTTAAAAAATTAATGTGCACAAATTTAATAAATTATCTTCAGCAGTCTCGTACTTTTGTTGTTTCATTGCAACCTTTTAGCAGTCTCATACTTCTCTTGTTTCATTGCAACCTTTCAGCATTCTCATACTTCTGTTCTTTCATTTTTTGTTTCAATGCAACCTAAGAGAAGTCTCATACTTCTTTTGTTTCATTTTTTGTTTCATTTCAATCTAACAATAGTCTCATACTTCTGTTGTTTCATTTGTTGTTTCATTGCAACCTTTCAGCAGTCTCATACTTATGTTGTTTCATTTGTTGTTTCATTGCAACCATTCAACAGTCTCATACTTATGTTGTTTCATTTGTTTTATCATTGCAACCTTTCTATTCATTGAGCATACTAAGTCTATCAGATGACTACTTTAAATCCTCGTTTTCTAACAATATGTGCTTATTTTATTCTCTCAAATTTTTATTTAGAGTTGTGCAATGGGCCATAATTCTTTGTAGATGCAGTGAAACAGGTTTTTTTCAATGTATTATATGAACTTGGGGTTTGAAGTTGTTGGGATGGGGAGCATGTACATAGAATAAGATGTTTTGTGTTCATTTGTCTATTGGAAACTTTTTTCACAATTTCAATGTCTTAGATTAGAGAAGGCAAGTAATAATCTAAGATTATTTTGTTTTAACGGTGTCATTGATGATTGGGATTATACCTTTGCAAGTGAGCAAGATAGAAATGGGTTACGCTATCAATTTGTTAACTCCCAAGGAATACAAGATATATTTTTGTAGAAATTAGAAATTGTTTGATACATACTAATTAAAAATTAAAAATTATGATATAAGATATGGCAAGTGTTGTGTTATTTTAAATAAGCAATTATAACTTCAATAGATTAACAAACGTATAGAAATTAGAAACTGTTTGATACATACTAATTTCATGAGGCAACCCAAAAGGATGTTTCCCAAAATCCATGGATGTTATCCTTAGCAAACCTATTTCATCCCTACCAAAATCACAATGTATTGTGGTTACAAAAAGTAAGTCATGCCACCCCTATGCTTGATGGCTTCCATTTCCTGCATTGCCCAAAAATGTTGAGTTGACTGCCTGACCCAAGTATGGTGGACTGCCCAAGATTGGCTGATTAGGATGTGCCTGAATGTTGCCATATGATTTACTCCAATTTTCTCCTTGTAGCCATGGTGGGACTGAGTAGCCCAAGTGTCCACTTGTGTTACTAACCCCAGCATGGATTGCAGGTGTCATATAAACACAATTAAGATTCAAACCTACACTGTTAGGGGTATAAGAGGTGGGCCTAACCCCTGCCTGATAGCTGGGGAATTGGATGTTAATCAGGTCTTGGTATGATGGTGTCTACTCTACAATGTGGTCCAACGTGTTAAACATCAACCTATTTGCCTCAAACTGGCTTGAACCATGGTCTTCCATGCATTAGGGAAATTTTGAGGTCTAAAATGGGCCTCCTAAGGAAACTATAAAATAATTATGGAAATATTAAAATAAGATTTGATTACATCATCAAATTTTAGAGGGAAAAAAGAAAAAAACTACGTTTTCAACTCGTATTTTAAACTTATCTCCCAAATTTTTTACTCAAATTTGGAGCCAAAGTACTCTTTGGATGAAAATTTTAATTCCTCATCCAAGGACTACTCATATTGCATACTTTCGATGGATCTTACCACACAAAAAATGAGAAAGACATGAAAAACATGAATGCAATCGTGTATTTTCATGTATTTCTCATTTTTCGTGTAGCAGGGTCCATTAAAAGTATGCAACATGGGTACTCCTTGGACGATGAATTATATTTTGCATCCAATAAGTACTCCTACTCGAAATTTGAGTAAAAACTTTGGGAGATAAGTTGAAAATACGAGTTGAAAAAGTAGTTTTTATTATTTTATTATTTTTTAATCTTTTTACCATTTTACTTAAAAAATGGTGAATCATCCCCCATGGTTGACATCATCATCTTAAATCCTATTGGTTCTTATAAAAATTATTGGTTGTACATTTTTCTTAGGAGGCCCCTTTTATACCTCAAAATTTCCCTAATGCTTGTCACCCCTCCTCCTTTTTCCAACTCTTGCTAAACCTTTCTTGCCTCTCTCTCTTATCTTTCCAATTGCTTTTGATGTTCCTTATCTTCCCTTGCTTTTTGTCTTTCCAACCTTTCCTTTGCTTGAGATTCTATTGTTGCAATCCTTGCAGCCCTCTTTTCATTGGATAATTCCTTCTTTCTCTTTTTAGCTTCCTGAATTTCATTCTTTTTACGTTCAGATTTGAACCTTAAATTCATATAATCTTCAGATGTGAGAAATTGTGAAATCCTCCATAAACGAAGATAATATGATGTTGAGTTCCTTAATGAGGCCTTCACTCTCTCTACTGGTAGTTTTAGGAATGCACCAAGTAATCTCTGCTTTTTTGTTGCCCCATGCTCCTCCGGACCTGACACTTGGATTTCATCCTCCGAGACAACTGATTGGACCCCATTGTTGTCTTCTTCAGGTACTTCATGCTGAATAGGATCCTCTTCCAAGGATCCATTGTCCACAAAATAATGAACAAGTTCGGTGTTCAACCCTGATGGTTGTGAAGGCATGTGCATGCTTTCCTCATTGGTGGTAGATACATTATTTCCAATGATATTCATCACGGCCTCCACCAACCATGATGGTGCACTTACTTGGGTTCGCATGGTCAATTTCTCATTGTCAGCTGCATCACATGGAATATCACATGTATAATTCACAGGTGGTTCAGTGGGTCTGACAACCTCATTGATATTGTTAGTTGGTTCAGCACTGAACTGTGTCTCACTGACATGCTCATCATCATCACCATAGAAAAACCCTTCAGAAAGGGACATTATACATTCAGCAACAGCTACATCTTCTTGGGCACCGAAATTCTCTTGTAAGTTCTCTGCTTCTTGACCTTCCACTTAAAATGCTTGGCTACAACTAGTATCATGCATAAGAGCATCAAAATTAAGTGGCCATATATCAGTCCTCGTAAATCCATCCTTGATATTAGAAGGTGTGAGAGCCCTTTTAAATTCTTTACTTGCAAGCTCAGCTAGCTCAAACGTCTTTAATTCTACCCGTGGATTATTTGTAATCCATGAAGCTCGCTTTACCCTGAAATAGTTCTTGAAAGTCCCAAACACGCCCACATCAAGGGGCTGTAATCTGTGAGTGGTATGAGCCGACAATGTTAACAAGTCAATGCCCAATTTATTGGCCTCCTCGATTGTCTTCATAGCCATGTGGCTTCCATGGCAATCTACAATCAGTAAGTGTTTGTTTTCAAGTGAGACACCACCCAGTACAGAAGCAGTAAAGTGGCAAAGCCAATTCAAGAATAGTTCCTTTGTCATCCATGCATGTGGATGTGCAGCCATGCATGCACCTGGTTCACAATTCTGTATATAATTTTTTCATTGAGTTTTATCTTTAAATAGATAAAATCATGGTATTTATGAACCAATTGCATTGACACAGTCAAGAATTGTGATCCACTCCCTTCTATTAGGCAATATCTTAGGCGCATTTCTACTCCCTCTCTTGGTAATTATCCACATAGCACAATTCTTTCCTGCCTGTAAGCATGTTTCATCGCAGTTCCATATATGGTCTGGGGCATATGATTGTTGCTCATATGCAACAGAAAGAGTGTTGTAGAACTTGGAAACAATTGCAGGGTGTAGTTTAAAGCCCTATCTCTGTCAAGGCCCTCCATTGTACGTAACACAAGGTTTGGATGCCTCTTTTTAAACCCACTCCACCATGATTTACCAGGAAAACCATATTTAAAGGGGTTTGGCCTCCCTTGACAGATTTGAGCTACAATGGATTTAAGTTGTATAAGCTCTAACCCATGTCCCAATTGGGCCATCTCCTTACACTACTCAACCACCTCATCCTCCTCCTCTTCAGTCATAACTGTAATAAGCCATATACGCTTTGTATTAGTCAACCCATTTATCCAATAATGTATGTTAGAGGCAGCAATACCATGTTTTTTTGTAGATGAACGAATTGAATATCCCTTAAACTCGATGACATCAATTGCAACGAGCATGTCATGCTTTTTCCAGCCTCTGATGGCATTTATTTTCTTTGTTGAACTTGCACCTTGTACTGTGGTTGAAGGTAGCTTTTTGGCTGATGGTGGGTTGGGATGATCTTCTACCATAGTGTCCTTTTCAACGACAATGCTGGGAGCATTGACATCCTCATCTGATGAACTGCTCTGCAGGTGGTCCCCCCTTGTCCCTCGCCTCTTGTTCCTTATCCGATCTGCAATAGAAACTCTTGGCATGGCTCCAACAACTTGCAGATTTACCCTGAAATTCTGATTTAAAATTGTGTTCGAGTACAACATGAGTAAGAAATTTGATAATTATTACAACACAATTGTATAGAGTAAACTATATTTATGTATGAATTCCAATATTAGCATGAGAAAGATAATTAATACCTATTGATTGTTACCAACATGGCATATTCTGTTGTTTGTTGTGAACTCTTGCATTTGTGTAGGCAACTTGGTATTTTACTCAAAAGAGTTCAGGTTGCATATGAGTGTATATTGTGTTATCATCAAGCATTTTATCTTATTGATAAAACCAAACCTAGTAATCCATTCATATCAATGAATAATTTTGTGAATTAATTGACATAGAAGTGGAACAGACCTGGTTTACCTGAACAGTTGAATTTGGATTACATTGTTACATTTAATTATTGAATGATTTTCACTATATTTTATTTCAATTATGTATGAATTCTAATATCAAGATGAGAAAGATAAGTGATACCTATTGATTGTTAACAACATGGCTGTAAGCAACATGGCATCTTCTATTGTTTGTTGTGAACTCTTGCATTGTTGTAGGCAACTTGTGCATTTTGTACTTTGAAGTTAACGTGGTTGTAAGAAACATGGCATATTCTAAGTTAACATGGTTGTAAGCAACATGGCATCTTCTAATTTAACATGGTTGTAAGCCCACATGGTTTTAAGCTAACATGGTTGTAAGCAACATGGCTTTAAGCAACATGGCTGTAAATTAACATGGCATCTTCTATTGTTAACATGGCTTCAAGCAACATACTTTTTGGCTTCATTAAGACAAGTTTGGTGACTTTGTTATATTCCATCTATTGTGGGAAATGTTTGAATGTTTTATGCAACTCTTTACACACAAGTTCTCTAACGCTTAATTTTACATTCACCTTAATTTTACAGTCACTTCCATAGAGGTATTGACTTGGCAAGAAAAACTAACTAGATAGGACATTCGATAGGACATTCATTGATTTTGGTTAAGTTCATATTGAAGCCTTTGTACTGGTGTAGAGGTATTGACTAATAGGACATTCATAGTTTCTGGCTAAGTTAATATTGAAGCCTTTGCACTAGTGGCAGAGGACAACTAGGTTCATCTAAAAGAATTTTTAAACAGTGCTTCTAAGGAACTCTAAAGAGTGCTTCTTAGGCTCTTCACGATCTCGACCTCTTAGAATAGTTTTAGCTATGCTGAAGCCTTGATTTACTCTTCTGTTGAAGCCTTGATTTAATCTTTTAAAAGAGAAACCAAAAGTTGACTTATTGTATTGTAAATGGACTTCTAAGAGTGTTTGCATGAGCTCTGTTTTATTCGTGATCTTTCTATTCAAACCTTAATTATAACTTCCTAACAAAGACAGGTCTTAGAAACAGAAGTTGAAACAGGTCTTAGAAATAGAATCTGAAACAAAGACAGTTACAAAAAGAATTTTTTTAAATTGAGCAGCCTATTTTTAAATTGAGCAGTGTCCTAATTTCTGAATGAGTGCAGTCTGTGTCCATCTATCTATCTATCTGTGGTATTATGATCAGTCTGTGTCCATCTATCTATCTATCTGTGGAATTATGATCTTTGGCTTCATTGTCAACACTTCAGCTTTTTACACTGTTTCTAGCTTTCTCTTGCATGGTTGTGGGATTTCCTTGATTGATTTGTCTAGGCTGTGAGGATAGAAGCCATAAATTTACTGAAATAAGCTCCAATAAGAAAATACTAGCAGGTATATGATCTATAACTTATAAGCTTAACATGGTTTCTCAACTAAAATAATGATAAAGTACTCAATATAATAACATTATTCAACAAAAACCTGTATGTGTCCAGCAACCGATGAAGAGAATTAATGTAACATTGTGCACACACTCTGTCTAGAATGTAACACTGAGCACACAATTTGTCTGTATGTCTCCAACAGCTGATGAATATAATGAATGTAACACTGTCTGAACACTTCGATTGTATATCTGCAAAATGAATGGAACATTTTCTGAAAATGATTGTATGTCTACAAAATTAATGGAACATTGTCTGAAAAGTTTGATTGTATGTGAACACTCTAATTGTATGTTTGCATCAGCTGATGAGTAGAATGAATGCTTCAAATGAATAACAGTAAGGGTTGATGTTTTATAGTATTATGATCTAGAATTTAATTGGTAGGGAAGATTGGCATGGATTGCCATCTCCAAAATTCAAATCTGTGTTGTGGATTTATTTGTAATGGATTCAATAATACACTTTAATGCTTTCTAAATATCTTTCATTGTAGGTATTCAAGACTTAGAAGATTACATGATTTTAGGCCACATCAATTATTATCCATTTTAGGCTTTCTTGCACACTCTTTTATCACAATATAATTGTCAAAGTCTCCAATGTTTCTCTACCCAATTTAATTGTCAAAGCATTAATTCTAATAGCCAATGTATCCAAAAGATGGGAATTTATGTTGTCTCCGCTACTTAATTTATGTCTATGGCATTGACCCTATAACAAATTTTAAGCATCATGTCTACAAAATCATTATTATTTTCCCCACTCATTTTACTTCCTCTTATTAATTTTTGCATTGATAATCTCCACCTAAATGAATAAAAAAAAATATCACTTTCTTGATGTGCGCTCCAATTTCCTACAAATCTAGTTTCCTTATACAAGGAATGAAATATTTGATATCGAAAGCATTGGCTATAACACAAAAACCAAACATAAGTTTTTCCAATCCTTTAATTCCCACTAACTTACCCAAGGAATAACAAAGAAGACGACACAACAAAGTAGCATGAGAATTTGGGCTCAATATTTCACCACCAATGGCCTTTAACCTGCACATGCTAACCCATCATCCTCACCTCTATGTTCCCATTTATGATCCGAACTAAACCAAGCAAATATACCTCTTTTAAATATTAATTGATTTTGTTTTGTTACAAGTGGGATTTTTTGTTATTAGAGACCCATACCTCAGAGCTATTGTAGCAATATTGTTTGTATCAACAACATATCATGTGTTTTTAATGGTTCTCACAATTGAATGCAAAAGAGTCCTTTGTATGTTTTAGTTGGTTTAAACAACAATTTGAAAAGTAAGAAGAAGACTCATAAATTAACATAACTAAACCAAGAATTATGTGTCATATTAAGACACTTGACATTAATGTTTTATTTGGGATCTAGTCACATAGCAGTGGAAGGTAGTGAGAGGAGGAGTTGCAAGTGAATATAAAAGGTCTAGACATAGTTTTCAATCTACAAACATCACATGGTGTGATAAAGGTATGAATGGAGGTAGATCAACAATTAAATTCTATTATTCACATTCCTTGTATTAATCCAAATAAACAAAAACTTATTCATACCTTGATTGACTATGCAATGATGTCTAGGAGTTCAAAATGATAAAGGATAGGACACCTTGATTGTTAACTGAGTGTATTTACCATTCATTGAGTCTATTACAGAAAATTTGCTACTTTGATCATGAATAGACTAAAAATCATAAATTTTAATACCTCCATCAATTTTAATGTTGTTGAGATAAAGTTGGTACCACTAATATTCTCTTGACTTGATATTCACATTCTTAAATTCAAAACTTTATCGAGTACCTAAACTTGCATTTTGTGATAAGTACTGAATTAAGTATAAAATCTCTGAATTTATCCATCAGAACATAAAGAACACCAAAAAACTATGACTATGTTGAAAAATTAAATAAAATTCTTTCCATGTGAGCTTGGAACTTGATATTAAAAAAAAATAACTTTTAGGAATTGCAACTAAAGTCTGACTACTACTACTTTAAATCAATACTGGTGCCACCAATCCATGGATTTTGACCAGGCCTGGAATTTTTATTTCCTGGGGGGCATTTTAATTTTTGAGAGTTTGAAATGCATGAAAGAAGACTCCAAAGGGCTTCTTTCCTGTAATTATTATGCTAAGCCCAAAAAAGAATAAGTATATACTTAGCAGAGCCCTACCTACTCACATCTCATAAATTTTAACGAGCTTGAGTTAGCTAAGGCTCAGAGTGTTCATTTTTAGAGATTCTAAAGAACCCAAAGTAAACTCTAGGGGGTTTCTTTTTCGTAATTATTCTATCGGGCCTAGAAAAGAATAATTATGTACTTGGCATATCCCTAACTACCATTTTCCCATTAATATTAATGAGCCTAGGTCAGATAATGCTCAAAACATTCAATTTCAAAGAGCCTGAAATGTTCAAAGTAAAATCTAGAAGATCCTTTTCAGTAAATAATCCATCAGGCTTGGATAAAGGAATAAACCTATCCTTGACAAATTTCCTCTTTATTCTATGTGAGTTGTGGAGGAAAATAGAAATCAACCCACTATTATTTATACTATGTACATATATACATATTAAGATAATAAAAATAAATTAATTTTAAGAATGAGTAGTAGATGGATCCCCTTTATGAATCAACTCCATTTATGGATTCTATGTCGCATCTTGCAAAAATTATTGTCTCTAAAGTGGGTGGTTGTAGATTTTCATTCTATGGCCATTAAGCACAAGTGAAGTATGGTCATCGTCAATGGTCTTAATTTTTACCGAGCCATTGTCAAAAACTTCCTCTACTTCATAGGGTCTCACCATCTAGTTGAAAATCTCCTTTAAAGTGTTTAAACTTGCTATCATACAATAGTGACCATTGTCCTGGTTGGAAGACTTTCTTCTTAATATACTTATCATGCCACCGAGCCCTTTGGTCGTGTATCAACATAGTATTTTGGAGGGCGTCTTGTATAATTTCATCAAGTTCATTTAACTAAAGCACTCTCTGTTTCTGAGCTTCATTTAAATGCATCCCAAGTTTAGTAGTATTTCAAAAAAAATTCACCTGAAATTCGATGGGGAACAACACCTGTTTCCCATATACCAACTCATAGGGAGTATATCTTATCACATTTCTTGATTTTATTCGATAAGCCCATAGTGATTCTGGAAACCTATCAACCCAGTCTCCATGGTGTAGCTAAATTTTTTTAGTAAGAATGGACTCCAAGACTTTGTTATTAGATTCTATTGTCCATTTTCCTAAGGATGGTATGGTGTAGACTTCCAGTGCTTAATCTGGTATTGTTTAGTAATAGCCTTTCAACTAGTTTGGAAGTAAATTGTGTCCCCTAATTGGTGAAAATTTCTCTAGGTGCCCCAAACTAAGTAAATATATTATTCAAAAATGAAATCTACAACAGACTTCTCAATGGAAAAATATAAATCTTCAGCTTCCACCCACTTTGTCACATAATCAGTACAAACTAATATATACC
Organism: Pinus albicaulis; assembly: GCA_034641835.2. Lineage (NCBI taxonomy): Eukaryota > Viridiplantae > Streptophyta > Pinopsida > Pinales > Pinaceae > Pinus > Pinus albicaulis. The sequence continues at coordinate 239,623 of JAXQQM020086294.1, forward strand.
TCTTCTTTCTGGACATAGGAGAATTAGGCCCTATGAAATCTAATTCCCACTTTTCAAAGGGTTCTATTCATACCTAAGTTTGAAGAGGCATCTGGTCACTTGGAACAGATCTTCCCATCCTCTAGAAAGCATTAAATTTGGAGACAAACTCCTTGGCATTCTTGAAAAGAGTGGGCCAATAATAACTCGCATGTAGCACCTTGTAATTTGTCCTTTTATCTGCAAAATTCCCGCTACAGGGTTCATTGTGGCAAGCTCTCAAGACATAATACATTTCATCTTCCCACACACAACTCCCCATGATTAGATCTAGTTCATTGCAGTATAAGTCTCCTTTTATCCAAGAGTAGCTGACACTCCACTGCACAGACTTATGTTTCTCCCTGGCAGATAGATTTTGTGGCAACTTGTCTGATACCAAATAGTTAGCAACAATAGAAAACTAGGGAGTATGAGTAGAAATGGTAAATAAATTCTCATCAGGAAAGTGATAGGAAACTGGAGCAGTGTCCCTTGAAATATTCATTCTGGACAATAAATTTGCAATTGAATTGTCTCATCCAGGACTGTCAATCACAGTAATATTAAATTTCTGAAGAAAAAGTAGTCATCTTGTAATTATTCCATTTGTAATCGGTTTATTCATAAGGAATCTAATAGTTGAATGAACAGTATGGAAAAAAGTTTCGTAACCAGTAATATAGTGCCTAAATTTGTTGAAAGCATGGACTACTGCTAGTAATTCATTTTCAGTAACAGTGTAATTTATTTATTCATGTGAGAGATTTTTGCTTGAAAAATAAATAACATATGGAATATGATTCTCCCTTTTCCCTAGCACATCTAAAAGGTTTGTATCCTATGCTTCAGTGCAAATATGAAAAGGGAGAGACCAACTAAGGCCCTCTCAACACTAGAGTAGTCGACAATCTGTCTTTTAGTACCTGAAAATCATTTTGACAATAAATATCCCATAAAAAACCAACATCTTTAGCTAGCAATTTAAACATAGTTGCAACAAGTTTAGTAAATTTTTTAATGAATCTCCTATAATGCCTTGCATGTCCCAAAAAACATCTTACCTCTTTTTGCGATGTTGGGACTAAAATTTGTGAAATTACCTCAATTTTTGCAGGGACAACTTTCATTAGAGGAAATTTCAACCTAAAAATGGACTTCTAAGGAAAAATAATAAAGTAATAGTTAAAATAATAAAATAAATTTATGAATTTTGGAGGGAAAAGAAGAAAACTACTTTTTTTTAATTGTATTTTTGGCTTATCTCCTTATAGGTTTACTCAAATTTCAAGTGTAGAAACTCATTGGATGTGAAATTAAATTATGTATCCAATGACTACCCATCATGCATACTTTTGAGAAGACCCATATTGATTAAAAAATAAATAAAGATACATTTAAAAAACGTGTTCAACGCGTTTTTTTAATGTATCTTCAATTTTTATCAATGTGGGTCTTCTCAAAAGTATGCATGATGGGTACTCGTTGGATGTGAAATTTAATTCCGCATCCACGATTTCATACACTTGAAATTTGAGTAAACCTATAAGGATATAAGCCATAAATACAATTAAAAAATGTAGTTTTTCTTGTTTTCTCTCCGAAATATTTACATGTACCTCTTTTTAAATTTAAATGATTTTTATTGGTTTACATATTATGACATGGAAATTACGTGAAATTTTCATGGGCACTTTTAGGCTAAAATTTCCTCTGATGTATCCCTGTTTGTGACACATGGTGACCCATAACAATCCCCTTAGGCTGCATCATTTTTCATTTCACAATACTGAAAGCTAGATGATCTTCCTAACAACGAATCAAAACTTTCTCTAAGTTTTCTAAAGCATGTTGGAAATCATTTCCATACACTATGAAGTCGTTAATATAGACTTCCACACAGTCATGTATAGGGTCAGCAAAAATTGCTAGAACATCTATCTGAAAGGTAGTTGTAGCATTACACAAGCTAAATGGAAGAACTTTGTAAGCATAGATACACCTTGGGTAGGTAAAATTAGTCTTCTCTTAGTCTTCTGGGGCTACTTGGATCTGATTGTAACCACTGTACCCATCCAAGAAAGAGAAATACTTTTTCCCTGATAAAGTATCAAGAAGTTGGTCCATAAAAGTAGAGGGAAATAATCCCTCAAAGTGGCTTTGTTTATCTCTCTATAATCAACACAAATTCTCAATTTCCCATTTTTCTTAGGAACCAACACTAAAGGATATATCCATTTAATGTGAGAGATGGGGTATATAAAATTTGCACTCAAAAGTTTTTGTAGTTCATCTTTAACAATTTCTTTAAGGGATGGATCCATTCGTCTATGTGGTTGTCTTATAGGCTTGCTTTCTTCATTAGTATAAATGTGATGTATGCAAAAATATGATGTATGCAAGTGTCAGGATGAATTCCTTTCATATCTAAATAATCCTAACCAAATGCCCCATACTACATTTGGATCATTTCTACTACTTTTTTACTATGTTTTGTACTTAAATATGTACCAATATACAATATTTTTCCATAACTGATTTCGATAGGTTGGACACTTGATTCTCTTATAGGGCTACAATAGAAAATGATGCAAACACAGTAGGATGACAAGGTTCCTTAAATTCAATGCTAAAAACATGATGATAACCACTAAAAGAAACAAGATATTCAATACAACTTGTATCAGATAAAAATTGTTGCAAAACATGTTCCCTTAATTGTTCTTGAAGTCCTCTTGATTGTTCTAAAGTTAGCATAGGAAGCATGCGTTCTTATTCCCCATAAGGTATTTCCAACCAAAGAGGCACTTCACCAGCTAATTGTTCAGGTGGAAATATAGTCAATATTTGGATTTCAAATCCATTAGAGATAGTCATTTCACTGGTTTTGAACCCAATGAAAACATCAATAGTAGCTAGCCAGGGCCAGCCTCAGACTATTGGGTGTCCTAGTTTGGTATTTGTTGGAGAAATTACTTCAAATCAATTAGATATTCCCAAGAAGATAATGTTACCACCACATTTTATAGGACTGCAATAGATTTAACATCAAACTTATCTGCTAATTCCAACATAATAGGTGTGGGTCTTATCTCATTTAGTTGCAACAACGTCATAGTATCAAAAATCATTGCATTTATGGTTTCTCCCAAATCTACCAAAGTGTTAGGAAGAAAAGTTCCACTAATCCCTATAATTACTATTGGATTCCATTTATGGTTTCTCCCAAATCTACCAAAGTGTTAGGAAGAAAAGTTCCACTAATCCCTATAATTACTACTGGATTCCCCAGATGATCATATTTTGGTGGTAGTCCAGATATCATTTATGACATTTGGCTGATTACTTTGATAGTTTGGTTATTGTTTTTCTTCCTTTCTGGTTTCTTAATGCAAATATCCTTAATAATATTAGTGTAAATAGGGATGTCTTTAATAGATTGTAATTAAGGTATATTTATAAAAACATTCCTTAGCTTAGATTCCAAATCATACTCTATGGTTGTCTTGGTTTTATTTACAAGCAATCTTTCTAGAAAAGGAGGCTCCTTAGTTTCCAAGATCTCATGTGGTTCTTTTACTACATTATTCTTTTCATTTTTCATTTTTTCAACTGATTTTTCTTCAGATTCTATATGGGGATCCTCCTCTTATATAACCACTACAAATTTATTTCTATTAATCATTTTCCCAAACCTCAGTTGAATTTAATTTATGGGAAAAGAAGTGAAAACATAAGTGGGAAACTGTTTCAGTTCAATGTTTTGCACAGTTTGGGGAGGTATATTATTAGGATTAGATATAGCTTGTGCAGGAAGTTGTGTTGGTTTAGGGGGATTTGGGTTAAATGATTGAGCAACTACTGTGAATATAGGTTAGAATTTTGAGGTAGTGGCAAAGGTTTTGGTTGTTGCAATGGAGGTGGTAATGATAATGTAGATTTTTGGGGATAAAGTGGAATATACCCTTACTGGAACTGAGGCATATGAGGCGCATAAGGCATATAAGGTGGATATTGTGGTTGCTAATGGGGTTATGAAGGTTCATGAGCTTGGGACTAAAATACATTCCCATAAGGATTCCCTTTCCATCCCTGGTTCCATGGTGAACTCTGAAGTGGCTGGGTAGTCCATGGAGAATAAGATGCCTAAGAGTGCCATTGTTGGTACTGGGGAAAAATCTGCACATTAGGATCTTGATAAGGGCTATTCTTTGGTGTCCTCCATGATGGTTTCCTAGATGATTTGGGAAGCTCATGTGTTTTAGCCCCTCCCTTATAAATAGCTTGTAATCCTGGTAGAGAAGGGAACTGTTTAGTGGGGTACTCATGGGTGAAAATTCCACAAACTTATACCACATTTATGGGGTATTCACTCTCATCATGTTTCCTTCTGCATTTAGGACAGAAAATGGCTAAAGAAAACTTCTATTCCTCTTGTTTCCTCTTAATTTTTAGTGTATCCAAATGATCACTAATAATATGCAAGATATATTTCTTAAAGTTTTCTAAGAGGTTCCCTAGTTCAGTTCGAGTAACACCACCCTGCACCGGTTTAAAATTCCTAGACACATAATCCCTTGGGTTGTCATGAATCCTTTTGGCTACCTATGCTTGGATTATAGAATATGTTCTACTAATTTTCCCACCACCACTAACTATCGGCCTTGCCTTATCTCATATTTCTTCTACAAGTTGTGAACGTGCCAAGCATGAATATTGATTCCGATAATCACAACCTACCTTTGCAAGTTTCATCTACGTAACATACGTCCACACTTCCCCCTCTATTGCATACTGTAACTATTTCTCATGACAACACTGAAGCACAATTTTCCTTTTCCAAATGTGATAAGCATTACCCTTGGATAAATTTCATTTTATCACAATCTACCTTTTAGGTCTGCAACTAAACCAATTGAAATATACCTTTTCAATCAAAAACTAAAGCCTAACACACTATGTCTTTGTAAGTTGTGTCACTTTCCAGAACAATGAATACTTTTTTTGTTTTTTTCCTAACATTGTATGTTGCCATGAATACATTTTAAATGTTAGGAATTGTTGATCTTAAGTGCTTCAAAATATCATCATCTATGAGACATATGGCACCAATGACAAGAAGAAAGCTTGGAAAAAATATAGTATAAAGCAATGTTGAAGGAGTGGTTGAAAATAAAAGAGTCGGAGTGCATACTTACAAGGAAATTATGTGTTATGTGGAAAAATCAACACCTTCAACATTATTAGTAATATACCAAGAATTCTCTAGGAAAAATATTCCTAAAGATGAATAGGATTGTGATGTGTACGTTAATATTAAGAAGTCATGGTTTCACAAACTAGTTGCACATCTGTTTGTTTTTCAATGGTAGAAACCATTAAATGGATATTTCAATGTATTGAAGCTGACAACACGATAGTCAAGAGCATATAAGGTACACCATCGACATCATACACACCAAAGGACATTGTAGAATATTATAATATGTCTCAACCTTATGAGATTCAATCTCAATCCACAGTGGTATTGAAAATTCAAGACACCAACTAAGGATATTCTAAAGACAAAGTGGCAAGAACCTAGCAAATTCAGGCATAAAAGTGATGGAATCTACAAGATTAAAGTGCTCAGGAGGGTATATTGGTTGCTTATGGCAATGTGTTGTAGAATATATGGGATAGAGGACACATAATTCTTTGAGGAGAGTTGGGTTCCCATGATACATACATGTGCCACACAAGGAACCATTTTCAATTGGGTTGATCTCCTAGCATCTTAAATCAAGTCAAATGTCAAGATACCGAGACAACCGACAGAAGGGGAACAACCTAAATTTTATATGGCTTACTACTTGCTATATGGCATATGTGCTGAATTATAATTCAAACCATTATGGTAGATATGGACTTTTCCTATGATATCCTACTCGTACACATTTATTACAATAAATTTTTGGAAACAAGGTATAAAGGGAAGTACACCCAAATCAAAATTAAATTTATCTTAGTGGTATATCAAAATATATTTGAGATTGAGCCACCTTACATGTATGAGAGAGAAAGGATGTCTTTACTTGATGTAGTTGATTGTTTTACCCATGGAGATTGTACATTTATAAGGGTACTTGGTGCATATAGGATCCCTCACCAGTTGCCACTATTCATCATAGACAAGGTGGTGTTATAAGAAGTATCATATCAACTCACAACATGGCTCACTCACTCGTTGATAAAGGAAAAAAAGCTCCTTGACCCACCTTCCTTTTATGTATAGGGGCATATTGTATAAAAAATTAAAGAATCAAAAGTTGAAGCAACAAAGCTAGAGTACCTCAAATTTGGAGAGCTTGAGTACTATAGATATGAGTCAAAGGGTATTACCACACAACATTACGTGAGAATAAAATATAGTTGGGCATATAATCTAGTTACTTGGGTAGATGAAGAGAAAGTAAAGAAATTCATGCCACAAAAGAAGTTAAGAAAATCAAGGGATATGTACCTCCAAGCCTGCATATAATCCTGAGCACTCAAATGAAGACTCACAGGAGAACATGGAATTAGAGGGAACAAGGTATAGAGGGAAGCACATCCAAATTACAAATAAATTTATCTTAGTGGTATATCAAAATCTCTTTGATATTGAGCCACCTTACATGTCTGAGAGAGAAAGGATTTCATTACTTGAAGTAGTTTATTGGTTTACCCATGGAGATTGTACATTTATAAGGGTACTTGGTTCATATAGGATCCCTCATCAGTTGCCACTATTCGTCATAGACAAGGTGGTGTTATAAGAAGTATCATATCAACTCACAACATGGCTCACTCACTCGTTGATAAAGGAAAAAAATCTTCTTGACCCACCTTACTTTTATGTATAGGGGCATATTGTATAACAAAAATTAAAGAAGCAAAATTTGAAGCAATAAAGTTAGAGTACCTCAAATTTGGAGAGCTTGAGTACTATAGATATGACACAAAGGGTATTACCATCCAACATTACATGAGAATAAAATATAGTTGGGCATATAATCTAGTTACTTGGGTAAATGAAGAGGAAGTAAATAATTGCATGCCACAAAGGAAGTTGAAGCAACTCAAGGGATATGTACCTCTAAGCCTACATATAATCTTGAGTACTCAAATGAAGAGTCATAGGAGAGCATGAAATCAGAGGAAAGTAGAGCTATGCTAAAGATAAAACACGAGTAGGAGGCAAAGAAGGAAAGGTTGAAGAAACAAAGAGATGAATGGGAAGCTAAGAAACATGTTGAAGAGGAGACTAAGAAAAAGCAAGCCAAGGAGGAAGCCAGAAAGAAAAAATTCAAATAAGAGTTGAGACAAGGGAAAAAGGAAGAGGAGATGAAGAAAATGGAAGAGGAAGAAAGGAAAAATCAAGACGCATTAAAAAATAAAAAGGAATAAGTAGCGAATAAGAGGAAAGAGGAAGAAGCTAGAAAGAAAGAGAGGAAGAAGACAAGAATAAGTAGGAAAAGAATAAGAAAAGTAAATAAGAGGAAGCAAAGAAAATAGATGAAGAGTTGGCCAAAAAAATCAAGGAATAATTAATTGCTAAAGAACTAGTTGATAAAGAAAAAAAGAGGCCATGTTGAGTGACTTTCAAATGAGATATCCTCCCTTGAACTGTATTAAGGTGAGTTGGTTATGTTTACGTTTTGGTTTAGCTAACATGATATATTTGCAGGAATAAGAATATCAAATATGACTAGCAAAATGGTGGATTATAGCTCACATGATTCTCCCTATATATCAAATGAGTAGCATGGTGATGAGTACTCCCCTCACATAGCAGATACTTTGATAAGTTTGAAGGAAGAAATAAGGTGTTGTAAAGCAGATAATGACAGAATCATTCAATCACAAGAGAGACTTTCCAGGGCATAGGAGAAACAAGTAGAGGTTAATGCATTCATCCTTTAGAGCTTGTCCTATTTGTAGATATAAGGACTGCTTAGAATCAGTCATGAATAGGAGGACAAGACTAATGGAGGATATGGTAGCAGGTCTCATGGTGGGCACAAGTCATATGGACATGACATGGTCAGAGATGTAAGGTTATTGGATACCCTAATAGATGAGAAAGTGGACATGGACTTTACTCTAGGTCTGGTTTAGATGGGTACCACTATCGTCGTCGCAATCATCCTTACAGGAGGAGTGACATGGGATATTTGTTGGATGAGTTCAATAAATAAAAGCCACCTACATTTTATTGATAAATGAATAAGTCACAAGATTCAGAAGCATGGTTTCTTGGGATGAATAATTTCTTTAGATTTGGCGTGATTACTAAGAGAACATAAAGGCCAGAATAGCTACGTTCAACCTTAAAGGTAAAGTAGACATTTGGCGGGAGGACATGAAGAATGTCAGAGGTATTTATGAAGAGGATTTGACTTGGTGTGACTTAGAGATACTTTTCAAAAAGAAGTATATATCTGAGTGTTATGCAACCAACTCACAAAATAGAAGAAAAGATAGATCAATGACCTAGAAATCAGCCTCTTCGAGGGCGAAACCTCATTTACATTACATAAATGAACAATTCTTGGATGATTCAAAAACAATGGAAAAACAAAGAAAATAGAGCATTACGCTCAGGACTTGGAGTAGGGTAACAAATACTCTCCCCAAGACGAGAGATTAGTTTTAAAAACAATGAAAAAGCGAGAAAACAGAACACTACGCTCAAGACTTGGAGCAGGGCAATAAATTCCCTCCCTAAGACGAGAGATCAAACCTTAGATCAATTACAGATCGTGTTCTTGCACCTTGTTAGCCTTCCCTGGGAATGACGCCAAAATGTTGGTGTCCGGTTGTGAACAATATTCAAACCCTTTTTCCACATAAATTATCAATCTGGGTGTGTTAGCTATTTCAAGACTAACGCACAAAATATATGCAAGAGCAATAACATAATCTGCTATTGAATCACAGGCTTGAATTAATGGAAACAAGAAAACTACTGTAATAATAATTAAAGATGAATTCCAGAATTAAAAAGGTATTCACAGGATTTACAGAATCATACTGGAACAACAATTACAAAATCAAACCAAAATATGAAATCAAAAAAAGGAAGATAACGCAGCACCTGATCAGAAGAGTGGGCTCAACTCTCTGATCAGACTGCGGCAAACTCACAACTCACAAATGGAATAGTAAAACACTATGCATTCAATTAATTGAGAAACGCTTCTGTTACAATATTTGTCTCTTCTTGCTTAACCCCGATTCATAGCCCTAAGGCCCTCTTTATACAAATGTCCAGAAAATCGTATATTTTCTCTAACAACTAAATATCTACAATTATACATTTGTTACAACAACAAACTAGTTGCCAAAAGGAAACCATGAAAAGCCTAAAAATAGAGCTGGGGTAAGATGGAATCTATTGCGCAGTTGCAGCAAGTTGAGGTAGCGCTGAGAATTAGGAGTTGCTCTGTGGCTCGCAGCTGTAATCCCTTTACTTTTTCCAAATCTGTGAAAATACCGGAGTTAATACTTGCAAAGGTAAAACCTCCATGACTATTACTTCATTAATCAAATTTTCCATGTAAGATAGTAGGAAGGGGTTTACCTCGTGTGTTTTAGAACAATTAATGATACAAAGAGATAGAAAGGTGGGCGAAAATGGGAGATAAAAGTATACAGATTTGGTACCCAACACTAACCTCCCTCAAGTGCTACATGACCTCCAGGAGCTACCATGCAACTCCTCTAGGTGTCCAACTCCTGAGTTAACTCTCTTTTTCACTAACCTAAAGCCTTAGTCTCTCCCTTATTAAGGCCTCCAAGAAAATGTAACCCTCCATTCAGTCCCATAGGCCTTCATCCCAACAACTATGGAATTTTCCAGTCAGTTGTATGCCAGCGACCCCAAATTCTTAGCTACTTTTTTAGGGTTGGGACTTAGGACCTTGCCCAAAACTCAATGACACTTTCAAAAATGATGAATAACATACAAACAAAGCTTCTAAACCAAAAACATGAACAAGGACTTGACCTGACCCCTCCTGACCAAGATAGACATTTTGTCAAACACATGATGAACATGAAATTTTTTTGGGAAGCAAAGGAAGTTGAATTACGGGGTATCGCAGGGAAACTGGGAAATTAAATAAGCTCTAATGTCATGACAAAGCTTCTTAAGAAATAAAAATGAGGCGTAATTGCACAATTATGCTCACTACAGGTTCAAACATCGAAATCATTTATTTCTCAAGATCTCCACAAAGTCTTGGAAAATAATTCTAAGGTGTTTGAGACTCCCAAAGGCCTCCCACCTATTAGTGATCATGATCATGCTATTCATTTGATTCTAGGAAGTGTTCCTCCAAACATCAGGCCTTACAGATATCATGATGCCAAAAAGATTGAGATTGGACATATGGTTGCAGAAATGCTAGAGGTCGGTATAATTCAACCTAGTCAAAGTTATTTCTCTGCTCTGGATTATAGGGAGCTCAACAATCTCACTAGTAAAGATAAATTTTGCATTTCAGTCATTGGTGAATTATTGGATGAATTACATGGAACAATTTACTTCACCAAGTTGGATCTTCGTTCAAGATATCATGAAATAAGAATGAAGAGTGAAGACATTCTGAAAACAACATTTAGAGATCGTGAAGGTCATTATGAATTTTTTGTCATGCCTTTTGGCCTTACCAATGCACCTTCTACATTTCAAATTTTGATGAATTCCATTTTCAAACCCTTCCTTATAAAATTTGTGTTAGTATTTTTTGATGATATACTAATCTACAACAAGTCTTGGAAGGATCATGTTCAACATGTTGACAAGATTCTCAAACTATTGGAGGAGAAACAAATATATGAAAAATCCTTAAAAAATTTCTTTGGAGTACAGGAGGTGGAATATCTGGGTCATATTGTATCTCATGAGTGTGTTAAGGTAGACCCTAACAAAATTAAAGCCATTAAGGACTAGAAAATCCTCACAACCATAAATCATTTGCGGGGATTTCTTGGGTTGACATGGTATTATCACAAGTTTGTTAAGAATTATGGGAGACTAGCAGCACCTCTAACAACATTAATGAAGAAAGATGCAATTTCTTGGACTCCAGAAGCAACTAAGGCCTTTGAACATCTTAAAGAGGAAATGTGTCAACCACCAGTCTTATCTACGCCAGACTTCACAAAAACATTTATTATGGAATGTGATGCCTCAGGAAATGGAATTGGTGTTATTTTAATGCAAGAAGAAATACCCATTGCTTTTGAAAGTCGTCCAATCAAAGGAAAGTATTTACAAAAACCTACTTATCACAAGGAAATGTTGGCAATACTACATGCACTTAAGCCATGGATACCTTACCTAATGGGAAGAAAATGCAAGGTAAAAAAAGTTCATGATAGTCTTAAATACTTTTTAGAACAAATATTATCTTCAGAAGAGCAACAAAAATGGATCACAAAGATGTTGCGTTATGACTTTGAAATAATATACAAAAAAGGGATGCAAAATGTTGCTGCAGATGCTCTCTCAAGAAAGGATGAGGATGTGGAAGAATTTATTTGTGTCATTTCTATTATCCAACCAGATTGGATAACTGAAGCAAGGGATAAATGGAAGAATGAAGAAGAAGTGTGGGAACTCATTCAAAATTTGCAGCAAGATCCCAATACATCTAATATATTTAGCTGGAAAAATGATTCACTACGGTACACAATCGCTTATATATTTGTAGTAATTCCCAATTAAAACAAAATATTCTTTTGGAATTGCACACCTCTCCCTTAGGAGGGCACTCAGGATTCTTAAAAATTTACCACAGAGTTAAGATGGAATTTTTTTGGGATGGCCTTAAATCTGATATTCAAAAGTTTATGGAGGAATGTTTGGTTTTCCAACAAAATCAATCTGACACAATTAAGACCCTAGGTCTGTTACAACCTTTATCCATTCCAAGTCAAATGTTGGGAGGAATTTTCAATGGCTTTTATCACAGGTTTACCCAAGTCCAAAGGAAAGAGTTCATCATGGTGGTAGTGGATAGACTTACCAAGAATCCACAATTTTGTGCATTATCGCATCCATTTAAATCCAGTACAATTGCTATTGCATTTATGGAAACAATTCAAAACCTACATGGAAACCCAAAGATTATTGTAAGCGAAATAGATCCCATTTTCACTGGAAATGTTTGGACAAAATTATTTTCTTGTGTGGGTATCAATTAGCTCATAGCTCATCTTATCATCCTCAATCTGATGGGAAAACTAAGATAGTGAAAAAAAAATTGGAAGGATATCTTTGTTTCTTTGTATTTGATAAAACATTCACAATGGGTCAAGTGGTTACCTTTGTTGAAATGGCACCCTAAAGGGGGCTTCTGATTTAATTTTCCCTTAATTAAATTGGAAGAGAAATTTTAATTTCATCTCATGACAACTTGTATTAGTTAACTAAGTCAGAATGACTGAGTTAGCTTAGGAAATTCGAGTTGAGGGTTAAAGAGGAGGCATGTAGAGGATTTTCCTATTTTTAGGGGGTCCAATTATAGCTATTTTTGAGTTGTAATTATTTAACTCAAGAAATTAAGTTAAAATCAGTTTAACTAGTTCTAACTGAGAGATGAGCTAGTGAGAGGTCCAGTAAATTAAATTTGATTTAGTTCACAAGTGGTGATCACTCAGTTAACTGATAATTCACTATAAATAGTTGTTGCATGATTTGAATGATTTTTCCTAGATCAGAGTGAGACAGTTGGCAGAGTGCACAAGTTTCTTAGTGAGAGAAAATCATTGTATTGTTTCATGACCTTGAATTTATACAATATACAAATAGCAGTGTTTTGAGCATTGTGCTTTCCCCAGATACATCTTATGTTGTGTGATTGATTGTTTCTTTCTCTTACTTGTTATGTGATTGTGCGAACGTGTTTTGTTTCCAAAAATTGTAGAAGGATTCAATATTTTTTTTTAGTACATTACAAGATCAGATTGAATCCTGTTGATATATTTTATACACGGTATTGGAGTGCCAAGAATCACAATAGAAGATCAGAAGAAAAAATTTTGTTTTGAAAAGGTTTGGATTTGTAGATTTATTCTTCAGGACCCAACAACAGATCAAGATGCCTTTCAATGGCATGAGACTCGAATATTCCCTTGAAGGAAATTCAAATTACATAGAATTGAAGGATAGGATGGAGGAAATGCTTGAGGACAACGGGCTGAAGGCTTTCATAGACAGTGATATTCCTTAGCTCACAACATCATATGCTCAACAACTTGATGCAGGGAAGAAAAATGTAGCAAAGGTGAGAAGGATATTGTTAGAGGGAGTTTGAGATCATATTGTCTCGAGTCTCCACAGGAAGGAAACTCCATATGCTATGTGGAAGGCCTTGAAAAATGTGTTTCAGAATAGCAGCAACCACAGGAAGCTAGCACTAAAATACAAGCTCAGAAAGATCAAAATGGAGAAGGGCAACACGATCCAAAAATACTTGACAAAGTTCACCCAGTGTCGATATGAGCTTGGAAGTGTTTGGATAATTGTTGCATCGGATGATTTGGTGAGCCTATCTCTTCTAGGCCTTCCCAGGAGCTAGGATAGCTACCAAGACTATGTAAATGGGAGCGATAAAATACCAGACTAGGAGTGACTATGGTCCAATTTGGTACAAGAAGAAATTTAGAGGAGCATTAGAGATGGATCCTCATCAAAGACTGATGATGAGGAGAATTGTGCCTTGGATAGAAAGGTGAAGAAAGGGAAAGGGAAGGCATCCCATTCCAAATCGAAGTCTGACAAGGCAGGAAAGAAGCAAGGCTTGTCAAAGCTAAAATGTTTCAACTATCATGAGAATTGAAACTATGCCACAAATTGTACACAAAAGAAGGCCAACAAGAAGGCCTTAGGAGGAGCAGCAGGTGAAGCACTTGCTTCACAGTTCGATTTGGATTTCACTCTCAACACATGCATGGTTTCATCGATGATGGGTTTTGTGTGGTACTTGGATAATGGAGCTTCATTCCATATGACCGGAAACAATGAATTCTTCAGTAACTTGGAGGAGAAGGATATCCAGATGCACATCGAGATGGGTGACGATGGGAGGTATAGCGCTATCGGTGTAGGTACAATTACCTTTCATAGGGATTCAGGTAATCCAATCACATTAAAATATGCCATGTATGTTCCCGGTTTAAAGAAGAATTTTATTTCTGTTGCTATGTTGGAATATCGTGGTTATGATGTGATATTCAATGAAGGAAAGGTATCCTTCATCACAAAGCCATGGTATAGGTGAAAAATATTGGGGTTCGAGTAAAGAACCTCTACAAACTAGATGTATAAGACTGTGTTTCCTTGAGCACGAAAACATAGAAGGTGGAGAGCCGAGACATCGGTTAGTTATGGCACATGAGGTTGGGCCATATACACCACAATGCTTTGAAGATCATGCATCACATTTATACAAGACTTCTAAAGGTGCACTTGTGCAGAGAGATACATGAAAAGGGTGTAAATTTCTTAAGTATACGAAAGCCACCTTTCATGATAAGGAACGAAGAGGCAAGGCGATCCTTGAAAGAGTTCACTCAGATGTGTGTGGACCATTATCGACAGCGTCTAGAACAAAGAACGGGTATTATATGATTTTTGTTGATGATTTTTCAAGAAAGTGTTGGATTTTATTCATGCAAAAGAAAGATCAAACGTTCTCCAAGTTTTGTGAGTTCAAGGCACTTGTCAAGAAAGATACATGCAAGAAGGTGAAGGCTCTAAGGAGCAACAATGGTGGAGAATACATCTCTAACAAATTCAAGAGCTTTTGTGCCTCACAAGGAAATCGAAGAGAATTGATAGCACCTCATAACCCACAACAGAATGGGGTTGTAGATGTGGGAGAAACACGAGCTATGTTGAATGATTAGGGCCTACCATTGCATATGTGGGTAGAAGCATGCAATACAACAATATTTGTGCAGAGTAGGAGTCTTCGTCAGATACTTCGAATGAGTACACCAGAGGAGGATTTTTCTGGTAAGAGATCGTATGTTTCGTATTTTAAAAAATTTTGGTTCATCTGTTTATTTCCATGTGACCAAATATGCCACAAAAAAGCTAGAGCCAACAAAAGAGTTGGGGATATTTTTGGCATACACTGATACACCTCACAACTATCGGGTGTACCTTCCAGCACACAGGATGACAGTGGTAAGAAGTGATGTGAAATTCGATGAAGAGAAATTCATGTGAACTTCCCTTGAGAGGAAGATTGAGTTGCATGCAATTGAGGAGCTATTGGCTCCAAAGGATGAACCTCAGGATGTGGAGCAACCACAAGTAGAGGAACAAAGAATGGTATAAATCACTCATGTAGATCCATCCACTAGAGATGTAAGGAAGCACACCAGAGAGGCTGACAAATTTTTTCTAGATGCGAGAGAGAATGTGGGACCGTACACATCATAGTGCAGGCAGAGAAGGTCCCCCGAGCGATACACTAGATACATGGCTCTTATGAGCGAAGATATTGAGATAGAACCATCCTCTTTTGAGGAAGCAATGCAACATCCAGAGTGGGTTGATGACATGGTTGAGGATCATGACTCCATTATAAGAAATGGTGCATGGGAATTTTCCTAAAGACTACTAGGGAAGTCAGTTGTAGGATCCAGGTGGGTCTATAAGGTGAAGCAAGCAACAGATGGGAGTGTGGAGAAGCACAAGACCCGATTTTTGGCCAGAGGGTTCTCTCAGGTGGAGGGGATTGACTATGATGATACTTTTACACCAATCACAAGGTACTCATCTATTAGATCCATCCTTGCACTCTCAGCGTAGATGGGATGGTTGATACATCAGATGGATGTAAATACAACCATTCTCAATGGAGTTATTGAGGAAGAGGTATAAATTGAACATTCGGAAGGTTTTAAGACCATAGACAGAGAGTCACATGTGTGCAGACTCAAGAGAGCATTGTATGGGCTCAATCAAGCACCTTGTGCTTAGTACAAAAAGATCAACAACTATTTCATCGGGTTGGGCTTCACTAAGAGTGAAGCGGATGTGAACCTATATCATATTGTGGTTGATGCTAAGCTTTTGATTATTGTAATTTATGTCGATGATCTAATATTGATAGGTGATGAGCAAATCATCAAGTCTTGCAAAGAGGATCTTGCAAGAGAATTTGAGATGAAGGACATGGGGCTCTTGAAGTATTTCCTGGGATTGGAAATATGGCAAAGAGAGGGGGAGATATTTGTATCTCAGGGCAAGTATGCCAAGGAGATTTTGAGGAAGTTCCAAATGGAGGGCAACAAACCCATGGAGGCTCCTCTAGTAGGAAACTAGAGGAAGAAGGATGCTACTTTGAGTGAAATAGTGGATGCTACTACTCACAGGCATCTTGTGGGTTCACTCATGTATTTGGTGAACACAATACCAGACATATGCTACGCAGTTAACCGGTTGATCCAAGCTATGGTTAAGCCTACAAAGCTCTTTTGGAAGGCAAGAAAACATGTGTTGAGATACCTCAGAGGCACTACAAAGTATGGATTGTGGTACATACAAACAGAGGGAGTGAAGATTCAATGCTTCACCGATGCAGATTGGGCAGGGAGTCCATTCGACAGGAAGAACACGTCAGGGGGCATATTTAACATAGGATCAACAACAGATTCTTGGTACAACATGAAACAAAGATCAGTTGCACTCAGTTCAGTAGAGGCAGAGTATATGGCGGCTAGTTAGGCAACATGTGAGACCATCTAGATGAGGAAGATACTTTTTGGTTTGTTTGGTCGACAAATGGATCTGACCGTGATACATTGTGATAACCAAAGTTTCTTCAAACTCCCAGTTAATCCAATTTTTCATGATAGGTCCAATCATATTGATATCAGGTATCACCATCTCAGAGATTGTGTGCAGAGGCAGATTCTGTCATTAGAGTACATTCCCACGAAGGAGCAAGATGCATACATCTTGATGAAGGCGATGGCAAGAAGAAAATTCAAATTCCACAAAGACATGATCGGGGTAGCAGATAATCCCTTTCTTGTTGAGAGAGAGTTGAAATGGCACCCTAAAGGGGGCTTTTGATTTAATTTTCCCTTAATTAAATTGGAAGAGAAATTGTAATTTCATCTCATGACAACTTGTATTAGTTAACTAAGTTAGAATGACTGAGTTAGCTTAGGAAATTCGAGTTGAGGGTTAAAGGGAAGGAACGTAGAGGATTTTCATATTTTTAGGGGGTCCAGTTATAGTTATTTGTGAGTTGTACTTACTTAACCCAAGGAATTGAGTTAAATCATTTTAAACTAGTTCTAACTAAGAGATGAGCTAGTGAGAGGTCCAGTGAATTAAATATGATTTAATTCACAAGTAGTGATCTATCAGTTAACTAATAATTCACTATAAATAACTGTTGCATGTTAGTTCTAAGGAAGGCCAATTGAGACCGAGGTTAAAGGGACGATAACTATCAGTTGTATAATTAGAAAATTGTACAGATCAGTTATAGAGTCATGAGGAATCCTATGATGCATTGCGCAAATGATAAATTTCCAAGGAATTTCTATTTAATAAGGGCAAAAATTCCTCCGGGAATGGATGAGCAAGGCCGAAATCCCAACATGGGATGAGAATTGGTTAAGTATTTGGCTGATTTTCCTGAATCGGATGAGACAATTGGCCAGTGCGAGGAGTCTTTCAATGAGAGAAAAGCATTGTATTGTTTCATGATCTTGACTTTATATGTTATCTGAGATGAGGTTTTTGGCGGTGTGCTTTGCGTTAGATACATCTTGTGTTGTGTGATTGATTGTTCTATCTCTTACTTGTTATGTGATTGTGTGATCATGTTTGTTTACGCATATTGTGAAGGATTCCATATTTTGTTTTAGTACATTACAGATCAAATTGAATCTTGATGAAGTATAACCCACTACTACAACCTATTTATGAATGGTGGTATAACACTTCCTTCCATACGTAAAAATGACCCCATTTGTAATTACTTTATGAATATCATCCACCATCTTGTCCATCATCTTTAAGAGAAAATTCTAAGGTTCAAGCGATGGAAGATCACATCGAGCATCAACAACAAGTTCTCAACTCTTAAAGGATAACCTCACTTTGTAGCGCATAATCGAATGAAACAACGAGCATATCAACATCATAGCGAAAAAGTTTTGATGTAGGCCATTTGGGTATTTTCTGACTAGAACCATAAAAACAAATGTTCCTCAAGCAAGCTAAGAAGGATAATAAATTATCACCAAAAGATTATGGTCCTTACAAGGTGTTGCAAATATTGGTACTATGGCATACAAATTGGAACTTCGACATCTTCACGAATGTACCCAATTTTCCATGTTTCATGTAAGAAAGGTTATAATTGAGAAGCTCCCGAGTCAAACAATATTTCCAAAACTTGACAAGGAAGGAAAAATCATATTGGAACTGAATCGAGTCACAAAAACAAGAACTCGCTGACTACAAATGGAAGTCGATTTCAAAGTATCTCCATCGAGTGGAAGAACTTACCCACTAAAGATTCCTAATGGGAGGATGAGAATTTTATGTAAAGCATCCATAACTACTCAAGCATTGAGAAAAACACTTTTTTTGAGAGAATGGCATGTTAGGTCCCTATAAGACTAGTGTATCCCCTTATTGTTATTGTTAGTGTATCCCCTTATTTTTATTATTGCATCCATGTAGTCCCCATATTGTTATTATTATGCCCCATAGAAGCCCACTATTTTTATTGTTACGCCCTTACATTATTATTGTTATCTCGGCTATGATTATATTGTGACCCCTTAGAATCATATATTTATAAATTAGGTTTTGTCATTTGAATCATCCAATTGTTCATTTATGTAATGTAAAGGAGGTTTCCCCCTCGAAGAGGGCGATTTCTATGTCGTTTATCTATCTTTTCTTCTATTTTGTGAGTTGGTTGCATAACACTCAAATGTATACTTCTTCTGAAAAGTCTCCCTAACTCACACCAAGTCAACTCCTCTTCATAAATACCTCTTACATTCTTCACATCCTCACGCGAATATCTACTTTACCTTGAAGGTTTAACGTAACTATTTTGGCCTTCATGTTCTCTCGGTAAACATGTAATCGAAGAGCATATTCATCCCAAGAAACCACACTTTTGCATCTTGTGACTTCTTCATTTATCCATCGAATGTAGGTGCCTTTTATTTCTTGAACTCATCCTGACAAATATCCCATGTCACTCCTCTACCAGCAAGGATGATAGCGACAACGACATTGGTACTGTCTGAAACGGACCTAGAGTAAAGTCCATGTCCACTTCTTCGTATATCAGTGTATCCAGAACCTTCCATCTACGACCATGTCATCTCCATCGACTTAGCCCACCATGAGACACCTTTACCACTTATGCTCATTAATATTTTCCTCCTATTCATGGTGATTCTAAGTGATCCCTATCTCTACAAATATGACAGATCTAAAGGATGAATGCAAATAAACCTCTACTTTTTCCTATGCCCTAGAAAGTCTCTCCTTGACAGAATTATTTTGTCATTATACGCTTTACAACTCCTTATTTCTGTTGTCAAACTTCTCAAAGTGTACGCCTATGTGGGAGTACTCATCACTGCATTACACTCAAGGCTGATCTATAGGGAGAATCACGTGAGCTATAATCTACCATTTTTCTAGTCATATTTGATCTTCTTATTCCCACATGATTATATCTGCATGTCGGCTAAACCAAAACATAAACATAAAACTAGCATACCTCAATATAGTTCGGGGGAGGATATCTCATTTGAAAGTCATTCAACATGGCCACTTTTTTTTCTTTATCAACTAGTTCTTTAGCAATTAATTATTCCATGAGTTGTTTGGCCAACTCTTAATCTATTTCTTTGCTTCCTCTTCTTTTCTTTTCTTATTATTTTCGTACTTCTTCTTGTCTTCTTCCTCTCTTTTCTTTCTAGCTTCTCCCTTTCCTCTTCTTCTTTGCTTCTTCCTTTTTTTTTTTATTTTTAGGGCGTCTTGATTTTTCCTTTTTCCTCTTCCATTTTCTTCATCTTCTCTTCATTTTTCCTTTTGTCTCACCTCTTCTTTGAATTTCTTCTTTTTCTAGCTTCCTCCTTGTCTTGCTTTTTCTTAGTCTCCTCTTCAACATGTTTCTTAGCTTCTCATTCATCTCTTTGTTTCTTCAACCTTTCCTTCTTTTCCTCCTACTCATGTTTTCTTTTAGCATATCTCTATTTTCCTGCGATTTATCTTTCTCCTACAGCAGGCTCTTCATTTGAGTGCTCAGAGAAGTATATGTAGGCTTGGAAGTACATATCCTTAGGTGCTTCGGCTTCCTTTGTGAACATGAGTATTTACTTTCTCTTCATCTGCCCAGGTAGCTGGATTATATGCCCAAACTACTTGTTTTATTCTCATGTAATTTTAGTGTGTACCACTGAGTCATATCTACTATACTCGAAGCTCTCCAAGTGGTACTCAACTGTTGCTTCAAATTTTGCTTCTTTAGAACCACATACAATATGCCCCTATACATAAAAGGAAGGTCGAAGATTTTTCCTTTTATCGATGAGTGAGAGTGAGCATACATGTTATGAGTTGATATCATACTTCTTATGGCACCACATCATGCAATGACGAATAGTGGTAACTTATGAGGGGACCCTATATGCCATTACGTACCCTTACAAATGTACAGTCTCCATGGGTAAACCAATCCCATACTTCAAGCAATGACATACTTTCTCTCTCATACGTTGGCTCAATCTCAAAGATATTTTGATATACCACTAAGATAAATTTATTTTGATTTGGGTGTACTTCCTGCCCTTCTTCCCCAAAATTACTAACGATAAATGTATACGGAGTAGGATATCATAGGAAGAATTCCATCTCTGCCATAATTCTTTGAATTATAATTTAGCACATATTCCATCTAGAAAGTAGGAAGACATATACAATTTAGGTTGTTCCCCTTCTTTTGGTTGTCTCAATATCTTGACATTTGACTAGATTTAAGATGCTGGGGAGATCTGGCAAGATAAAAAATGGTTCCTTATGCCGGAGCAACCATGTATCATGGGAACCCAACTCTCCTCAAATAATTATGTGTCCTCTCTCCCATATATTATACAACACATTTCCATAGCAACCGTTATACCCTCATGAGCACTTTAGTCTTGTAGACTCCATCGATTTTATGCACGGATTTGCTTTGGGTTCTTGCCACCTTGTCTTTAGAATATCCATAGTTGGCGTCTTGATTTTTTAATACCATTGTGGATTGAGATTGAATCTCATGATGCTGATATATCTTATAATATTTTTCAATGTCCTATGGTGTGCATGATGTCGATGGTGTACCTTATATGCTCTTGACTATCATGTTTTCATCATCAATACATTGCAATATCCATTCAATGGTTTAACGCATTAAAAAACAAACGGATGTACGAGTAGTTTGTGAAACCATGACTTCTTAATATTAAATTACACATCACAATCCTCTTCATCTTTAGGAATGTTTTCCCAGAGATAATGCTTGGTATATTACTAGCCATGTTAAAAGCGTTGATTTGTACACATAACACATAATGTCCTTGTAAACATGCACTTTGACTCTTTTATTTTCAACCACTCTTTCCATGTTGCTTTCTAATATATTTTTTCCAACCCTTATTCTTGTCCCGTAGTGCCATATCTATTGTAGATGATGATATTTTTAATCAGTGAGATCAACAATTCCTAACATTTTAAAATATATTCATTGCAACATACAATATTGGAAAAAAAACAAAAAAAGTATTCACTTCAATCGCTTAGGTGACACAACTTAAAAAGACATGGTGTGTTGAGTTTTAGTTGTAGATTGCAAAGGTATATTTCAATTGGCTTAGTTTTCGGTGAAGAGGTAGATTGTGATAAAAGGAAATTTGCTTGAGGGTAATGCTTATCACATTTGTAAAAGGAAAATTGTGCTTTAGTGTTGTCTTGAAAGAGTTACAATATGCGATAGGGGAAGTGTGGACGTGTGTTATGTAGATCGCACAAAGATAGGTTGACGATTATGGGAATCAATAGTCTTGTAGCACATTCACAACTTGTATAAGAAAAATATGATAAGGCAAGGCGGAGAAGTAGTTGGTGGTGGCGGGAAAATTAGTAGAACATATTCTATAATCCAAGCTAAGGCGATCAAAAGTTCGTGACAACCCATGGGATTATGTGTCTAGGAATTTTTTAAACCGGTGCGGTGGTGCTACGGCCCAGACTAAGGAACCTCTTAGAAAAAATTAAAACATATATCTTGAATATTATTAGTGATCAGTGGACACACCCGAAAATTAAGAGGAAGAAGAGGAAGAAGTTTGCTGGCAATTTTACGTCTAAATGCGAAGGAAACATGATGAGAGAATGCCCCATAAATATGGTACACATTTGAGGGGTACTGCTCCCATGAGAACCCCCTTTGAACATCACCCTTCTCTACCGAGTTCTGCGGCTATTTGTAAGGGAGGATAAAACAATTGATCTTCCCCCAATCATCTAAGGGAAGCCATCATGGAGGACACCAAATAATAGCCATTATCAATATCCTAACATGCATATTTTTGATATGACCATGGCACTCTGAGGCATGTTCTCCATGGACTACCTAGCCACGTCGAGTTTCACCATGGAACCAAAGAGAGTAAACGAAATCCTTATGGGAATGTATTTCGGTCCCAAGATCGGGGAACCTTCATACCCCGATTACCAACCACAATATCCACCTTATATGCCTTGTACCTAATATGCCTCGAGTTCTGGCAGGGGTATGGCCACCTTATCCCCAACAATCTACATTATCATTACCATCTCCATTGCAACAACCAAACCCTTTGCCACTACCTCAAAATACTAACTCATATTCATAGCGGATACATCGATCATTTAACCCAAATCCCCCTAGACCAACAACTTCTTGCACAACCTATATCTAGTCTAATAATATACCTCCTCGAAAGCTGTGCAAAACATCGAATTGCAACATTTTCCCACTTATGTTATCACTTCCGTTCCCATAAATGAAATTCAATTGAGGTTTGGGAAAAAGACTAACAAAAATAAATTTGTAGTGGTTATACGAGAGGAGGATCCCCATATAGAATGCGAAGGAAATTCGGTTGAACAAATGGAAAATGAAAAAAACGATGTGGTAAAAGAACCACATGAGCTCTTGGAACCTAAGGAGCCTCCTTTTCTAGAAAGAATTACTTGTAAATAAAACCAAGACACCCATAAGTATGATTTGGAATATGAGCTTAGGAATGTTTTTGTATATAGGAAATCACTTTATTACAATCTATTAAATATATCCCTATTTTACTAAGGCTATTAGGGATCTTTGCATTAATAAACCGAGGAAGGAAGAAAAAAAATAACCAAACTATCAAGTAATCTGACCAAATGTCATAAATGATATCTGTGCTACCACCAAAACATGATGATCGGGGAATCTACTAGTAACTAAGGGATTAATGGGACTTTTCTACCTAACACTTTGGTATATTTGGGAGCGACCATCAATCAATGATTGTTGATACTATGACGTTGTTGCAACTAAATCAGATAATACCCACACCTATTATGTTGGAATTAGCATATAAGTTTTATGTTAAACTGTTAGGTCCTAGAAGATGTGGTGGTAACATTAGCTTCTTGGGAATATCGGCGATTTCGAGGTAATTTCTACAAAACTACCAAACTAGGACACCCAATAGTCCTAGGCTAGCCCTAGCTAGCTATTGTTGATGTTGTCATTGGGTGAAGAATCGGGAAATGGCTATCTATAATGGAATTGAAATCCAAATATTTACTATCTTTCCACCCACCCAATTGGGCGGTGAAGTGCCTCTTTGGTTGGAAAGTCCTTATGGGGAAGAAGAATGCATGTTTCCTTTGCCTAACTTTAAGAAAATTAAGACTTCAAGAACAATCACGGGAACATGTTTTATGACAATTTTATACGTACAAAGTTGTTTTGAATACCTGTTTCTTTTAGTGGATGTCATCATGTTTTCGGCGGCGAGTTTAAGGAAACTTGTTATCGTCTTGTATTTGCATGATTTTGCTTTTGTAGCCCTAGAAGAAAATATAGAATCAGTGTCCAACCTATCTAAATGAGTTATGGAAAAACATTGTATATTGGTACATATTTAAGTACAAACCATAGTCGGTAAGTAGTAGAAATGATCCAAAGTAGAGGTGGGAATTTGCTTAGGATTATTTAGATATGAAAGGAATTCATCACAGCACTTGCATACATCACATTTATACCAATGAAGAAAGCAAGCCTATAAGACAATCACAAAGATGAATGGATCTAGCCTTAAAGAAATTGTTATAGATGAGCGCAAAAACTTTTGAGTGCAAATTTTTATATACCCCATCTCTCATAGTAAATGGATATATCCTTTAGTGGTGGTTCTAAAGAAAAATGAGGAAATGGAGAATTTGTGTTGGTTATAGGGAGCTAAACAAAGTCACTTTGGGGGATTATTTCCCTCTACCTTTTAAACGATGTTACCGATGAAATAGGTAACCGCAATGTTACCTACTTTTTTTTTGGTAGCATAAAAAAGCACGATTTTGAAAAGTGGTGATGCGAGAATCACCACCTCTTTTGTGCACATTTTTGACACTCAATAATATTTTTATTTACGAAGTATGAATATTTGTTTTAAAATGTTAGTGATTTTCATGCTAATTTTAAAAATGTATTGATGTGACATCAACTTTTTTTTTTTAAGCGGTGATTTTCATGCTAATTTTGAAATGTATTGATGCGGCATCAACTTTTTTTAGAGGTGATTTTCATGCCTAATCTTGAAACGAATTGATCTTGCATCAACCTTTTTTTTTTTAGAGTGGTGATTTTCATGTTAAATGACAAAAACACAAAACTTAGATAAAAAAATATATAAAAACAATTAAAAAAACAAAAATAGCTCGTAAAAATAAAAAAATTTAAACAAAAATAAATTTAAAAAAAAAAACAAAAATATTTGAAAATTATATCAAAGGAAATGACAAAATTTGAAAAAAAAAAAAAAAAAAAAACACATAATTTAAAGAAAAAAAAAAAAAAATTGACCAAAAAAAAATTTAAAAAAAAACATAAAAAAATTTTTTACTAAATTATTAAAAAAAACCATATAATAAAAATATATATATATTTAAAAAAAATTAAAAATAATTAAAATTACAAAATTTAAATTTAAATTTAAAAAAAAAAAAATTAAAAAAAAAATAAAAAAAAAATTTTAATTAAATAAATAATACTAATAAGAAAAAAAAAATAAAAATTTTTAAAATTAATAAAAAAAAAAAAAAAAAAAAAAATTAAAATTGAAAAGAAAATTAACATAAAAAGAATTAAAATTAAAAAAACTATCATTAAAAAACAAAAAAAATGAAAAAAACCACGTGCGAATAATTAAAAATATATATATATATATATACATAAATTTAGTGTTTTTCCAATAGAAACAATTTATAGAATTTAATCTATAATAGTGATATAAAGAAAAATTAAACCAATTGAATTTAAAATTAAAAAAATAATTTTAAATCTTTTGAAATTAAAAAAAAAAAAAATGTTTTAAAAATCAAATTAAAATTAAAATATTAAAAATTAAAAAAATAAATAAATAAATAAAATCAAATAAAATATATATATATATATATATATATATATATATATATATATATTAAAAAAAAAAAAAAAAAAAAAAAAAAAAAAAACTTGACTTTTATTTTATATTTAAAAAAAAAAAAAAATCAATTAAAAAAAAAAAAAAAAACTCAATGGCGGTTGTTTTTTGGTGGTGGTGGTGGCGGCGAGCCGCCACGCGCGGCCGGCGGCCAGGGGCCCGAGCGGGAGAACTGCGAAAAGCCGCGCCGGCCCCAGGCGCTAGGGGCGTAGGGTGGCGCCACGGCGGCCCGGCCCCGGCCTCACGGCCCGCTTGGTGAGGGCCGGTCCGTAGGCCACGCCGTTGGGCGCGGGGGGCCGGCCGGCGGCGCCACGGGGGCGGCAGCCACCACCACCACGAATACCGTAGTTGAGTTTTTTTTTAATTTTTTTTTTTAATTGATTTTTTAGATTTATAATTTTTTTTAAATTGATTTTTTTTAATTTTTTTTTAATAATTTTTTTTTTTAATTTAATTTTTTTATTTAAAATAAACGCTGTTTTGTTTTTTTTTTAATTTTTTTTTTAAATTTATTATTTTTTTTGTTTTAAAAAGTATTTTTTTATTTTTTTATTTTATTTTCTTTATTAAATTTTGTGTTTTTTTTTAATTTAATTGATTTATTTTTATTTTTAATATCATAATTTCTCTTTATTATTAAGTTTTACGTTTAGTTTTTAGTATAATTTTATAAAATTTAATAAATTTTGTATTTTTTTAAATTTATTTGGATTTAATATTGTTTTTTAAAATGTTTTATTTTTTATTAATTTTTTTGTTAATTACATAAATTCTTTATATTTTTATATTTCAATTAAAATTTTGTATTTAAATTAATTTTTTTTAATTAAATTAAATTTTTTTAAATTAATTTGTTTTTTTTTATTTAATATCTATCTATCTATCTATATATATATATATATATATATATATATATATTTCAATTTTCCATTTTTAATTATTTTTTAAGTTTTTAAAAGTTTTCTTTTAAAAATGTTTTTTACTTTTGTATTTAAAATTTATTTTTCTTTCAAAATTTATTTGTTTATTCATTTATTTATCAAAATATAATATTTTTGTTTTTTTTTTTTTTTTAAATTTAATTTGTAATTTTAATATTAATTTTTTTTAATTTAATAAAATCATATACATACATATTTTAATTTAAGTTCATATATATATATTTAAATTTAATTTATTTTTTTATAGCTTATTTGTTTTTTTAATATATATTGTTTTAAATTTATTTTTTTATTTTATTTTATTTTTATTTTTATTTTTAATTAATTTTTCATTTTTTTCCTTTTAATTTAAATATTTTTTATTTTTATTTATTTTTTTAAAATTTATTAAAATTTAATATATTTCCTTAAATTTAATTTAATTTATTTATTTATTTATTTTTTTTTAATTTAATAAGCTTTTTTTTATTTTTTAAATTTAATTTCTATATTTTATTTTTTATAATTTCCTTTTTTTCACTTGTTTTTTTTTTTTTTAATTTAATATTTTGTTTTGTTTTTATTTTTATTTTTTAATTTCTATATTTTCTAAATTTTTATTTTTTTATTTTTATTTTTTTCCCTTAAATTTTAGGTTTTTTTTAATGTTTGAATTAAAAATTTTATTTTGTTTTTATTTTTTATTTTTAATCTTCATATATTTTTTAAATTTTAAGCTTTTAAATGTTTTTATTTTTTAAATTTATTTTTTTCTTAAATTTTAGGTTTTTTTAATGTTGAATTTTAAAAATTAAAAAATGTTATTTCTATTTTTAAAAATGCCAAAAATATGACACACTTTTTTTTTTTGTTATTCCGGCATCGACTTGTTTTGTTTTGAGGGTGTTTTCGATCATTTTTTCGAGAAACAATTTTGTTTTCGGCATAATTTTATAAAATGTTGGTGACCTTCAAAAAAAAACGAGGTACGTACGGAAGACACACTTTTTGTTTTTGGGGTGTTTTTTCATGTTTTTTGAGACTTTTTGGGCTAGAGTTCCCGTTTGAGGGTCGGGTTACCTATTTGATGGGTAACAGGATGTTTTATTCGACTGACTACTTCATACTTTATTAGGAAAAAGTATTTCTCCTTCTTGGATGGGTACATTTGTTACAATCGGATCTAAGTAGCCCTGAAGACTAAGAGAATACTGCTTTTACCTACTACATGGTGTGTCATGCTTACAAAGTTCTTCCATTTCACTTTGTAATGCTGCAACTACCTTTCGGATAGATCTTCTAATTATTTTTGATGACCTTATACACTCTTGTGTGGAAGTCTATATGGATGACTTCACGGTGTATGGAAATGATTTCAACGAGGCTTTACCAGAAAACTTAGAGAAAGTTTTGATTCATTGTTAGGAAGCTCATCTAGCTCTCGGTAATGTGAAATGAAAAATGATGCACACTAAGGGGATTATTACGGGTCACCATGTGTCACAAACGGGATACATTAAGAGGAAATTTTAGCCTAAAAGTGCGCATGAAAATTTCACGTAATTTCCATGTCATAATGTGTAAAACTAATAAAAATCCTTTAATTTTAAAAAGAGGTACATGTAAATATTTTGGAGGGAAAATAGAAAAAACTACTTTTTAATCATATTTTTCACTTATCTCCTTATAGGTTTACTCATTTTTCAAGTGTATACAATCATTAATTGCAGAATTATATTCCAGTCCATGATGCCGTCATGCATACTTTTGAGAAGACCCACATTGATAAAAATTTAAGATACATTAAAAAATGTGTTGAACACGTTTTTTTAAATATATCTTTATTTATTTTTATCAATGTAGATATTGTCAAAGAAATTGTATGATGGGTAGTCATTGAATCCTTGAATTCAATTTCGCATCCAATGATCATCTGCACTTGAAATTTGACTAAACCTATAAGGAGATAAGTCAAAATACAATTAAAAAAAGTAGTTTTCTTTTTCCCTCCAAAATCATAACTTTATTTTATTATTTTAGCTATTACTTTTATTATTTTCCTTTGAAAGTGCCACTTTTAGGTTGAAATTTCCTCTAATGAGATTGTCACATAAAAATTAAAGGTAATTCACAAATTTCGATCCCAACATTGCAAAAGAGGTAAGATGTTTTTTGGGACATGTGGGGCATTATAGGAGATTCATTAAAGAATTTACTAAACTTGTTGCAACTATGTTTAAATTGCTAGCTAAAGATGTTGATTTTATGGGATATTGATTGTCAAAACGCCTTTAGGGTACTAAAAGAAAGGATTTGTCGTACACGTTGTGGATGATTTTGTCACCCTCAAGAGATAGTCTAGAGTTGCCATGAACCGATTACCTAGGACATCTTATATAGCGGAGAACACGTAATATAGCAGGTTGTCGGTCAAATGCCTCCCTACTATCTCTTGTTAAAGCAAGGAAATCGAATTAAATGGAACCAAACTCTCTCGAAGGCTGATACAAAGATAAGAATAATGCGGGAACATCATGTAAAACTTCGGCATGAGGAAACATCGAACGGAGTTAAGAGACCGCTTCTTTGTAAAGAGGACGATTCAAATAATATATCACGAAATCAAATATCGGGATGTGAGTGCGGTGAGAAACATGAAGATGATAGCGACATGGGAGCGTACCCGAGATACACAACGAGAACCATATAAGGGCGCACCAATTTATGAATCCTTATATGACAATGGCGTTTAAAAAGCACCCCCCTCAAGCAACTAATATAGCATAAAAAATATGGAAAGAGTGAACATGGAACGGTATACCATGACTAGGCCTATTTAAAGCGCTTGACTAATTCCGAAAGGGCACCACTTAAGATGAATCCTTATCGCAAACTAGTGAGCCACTCGCATTCTAGAACATGATACAAGAAGATAAATAGCATGAAAAAGAGGGTGTATTAACACATAAGAGAGTATCTTGTGAATGCAAGACCGAGTCCTCAATACGGTTATAACCCCTCCCTCTTGAGACCCTACGAATAGGATGCTTCATACGAGAAAAAGTTACAAAATGTATACGAAGTCTTTTGTTTGATTTTACGATTAAAATGGAACCCTTACAATGTCTTATTTACGAGTATTTATAGAACGGATCGAAAAATCTAGAGGAGGAGGTAGGTAACTCACATTTATTGATCTAATTTAAATAAAAATGGCGGAAAGAAAACATTCAGTACACACTATGAATGACTTAAGCATAAATATTTGTACAATACGGAGCTATCTACGAAATAAATCTTTGGGAGATAAAAATCTTTATCTCCCCAAGACGAAATAATAAAATATGTAACCGGTCGGCTCCTTTACGGAGGAGGAAGATGCACGGCAATAAAATCTTGAGCGCACGCTCCTGTGTATGGTACTTCCGATCTTCGGATTTTGAATTTTAAACTTGAAACCTTTATCAAGTACGGATCTTGAATTTATTACTTTTTCATTAATGATCTGTGTTGCATTAATTTTTCATTCGCCTCAAATGTGCCCTCTCGATTTCCTGCGGGAGAGTTCTATAGATCGAAGTACCTTTCTTTAATGGCGGTCACATCATGGGAACTCCGAGATCCTTTACGCCATTTGGTTCCCACCACAAGTTCTGCCAAGGCAAAAACCCTGTGAATAAAATTGATGACGAGATAGTGGACAAAACGGGACTAACGGAAGTGGTGGCACGGACACGAGAGGATGATGAAATGACGCGGGAGGAGACCGGACGAACAACTGAGCACGGACATAGCAGAAGTGTGTGAATAATGGGGGAGGTGGATGACATGTAGGCAAAATGATGAGACGTGGCGAGAGGAATCTTGGCGGTATGGGGACTTTGAAAATTAACTTTTAGGGAGTTGCAAAGGAAAAACATAACAAAACGATGAAACGAAGGTTTTAGAAATGGGACCGGAGCGCATATCGCAAAGCGCAAGGAAGAAAATACGATGAAGGGTGATGGAGATAACAAAGTCTGTAGCTGCTTGTTATGCGATGGGCAAAGGTCGGTCGGCGAGATCGCAAAAACAAAGGTGCGATGACGGCGGATAGTGCGAATCGTGATATTGCGCTTTTGCGATAAGTACGCAAATCGCGAAAATGGAAAACGCGATAAATTAAATGAACATAACCAATGAAAATACGTCTGGAAGTAGCGCCCTTTAGGTGCGAGTTTGGAACACATGGATATGAAAGAAGAGGCGCGGAGCTAATTAGGGAAAGAGGCTAGGCCTTATATGCTTTTCAAAAAGGAGACTTTTGGCCTCATTCGGGTATTTCCCGGCAGGGGAGGGCAACGATAGGGAGAAGAAAAAGGGGTCATTGGCCGAAACATGAATGGGGGTCGGTTGTACAACGGTACTCCCCGGTGTTGAGAGGGCTAATTGGTCTCTCCTTTTCATATTTGCAATGAAGCATCGAGGATACAGCCATGGAAGATTTTAGGGGCTAATATTTGCGAATTGGGCTAATTTTCCATGCTTTTTCAAAAAAAGATTCGCTAATTTCCATTTTTTTTTCTAAAATGATTCGCCCCGAATTCTATAGTGAACCATTATTTTACCTTAAAAATCGTCAAAATATTATATTGCTAATATGAAATCTTTGGAAATCTAAATATTTCTACAAAAATATTAACAAAAATTTTACAATTTCCATATTAGGAACGTGTAAGATTACATGAAGGTTTCTAATCTTTAATATAAACTTCCATCCTAAATTTTTTCCCCTGGATACAACCCTTGGAGGGCATGCTAGGGAAAAGGGAGAATCAAATTCCATTTATTTATTTTTTGTAAAAAGTCCTACTACATGCATAATTAAAGTACATTGTTAAGAAAAGGAATTACTAGCGGTAGTCCATGTTTTAAACAAATTTAGGCACTATATTATTGGTTCTGAGAAACCTTTTCATACCGATCATTCAACTATGAACTCCTTATGAATATTGATTACAAATGGAAGAATAACTAGATGGTTATTTTTTCTTTAGGAATTTAATGTTACTATGATTCACGAGGCCTAGACGAGACAATTAAGTTGCAAATTTCTTGTCGAGCAGATATTTCTAGGAACCACCCCGCTCCGGTTCAGGATCACTCGATGAGAATTTGTTTTCCATTTCTACTCATACTCCCTAGTTTGCTAATGTTGTTAACTATTTGGTATCGAGCCAAGTTGCTACAAATCTATACGCTGGGGAGAAACATAACAACGTAGCAGTGGAGTGCAGCCTACTCTTGGATAGAAGGAGACTTGTACCACACCGAACCGAATCCCAATCATGGGGAGGTGTGTGTGAGAAGATGAAATGTGTTATCACTCTTCCAGAGATCTATAAGGGCGAGAAGAGTTCAAACAAAGGTAACCACATACCAATATTTTAGCTTGGTAGCTAGCCCTGCAACTGGAGAGGCTCTCTCCACAAAATCACAACCAAGAGGGGATGGATGAATTAGGGTTTTAGGCTAGGTATGAGTACGGGGGTTTGTTTTACTAAATTGGGTTGTTGGATGGGTGAATTAGGTCGAAGAGGCTAGGTCGGGGGAAAATAAGATTAGGGTTGCGGAGATTCAATGGGGCAAGGTAGGTAGAAAACTGACACTTTAGCATTTTTGAGTAGGATGGATCAAAGAGGTGAGGAGCTAGAAATAGCAAGGCTAAGCATGGTCTTTCTAATTGAAGAAGATGAACAAACTATGAAGGTTTTTCCAAGAAACGAACGCAGAGAGATGTATTTTGTTTATCAAATTAAAAACTAGCATATCATAGAAATGAATTGGATCATGAAACAAAAAAATAATACATAATGAGACATAATAAGAACAATGCTAAATTTCATACCACGAATTATCCAAATAGATTAATTTCCTACCAAATAGATTACACTAGAGTCTGCGATCAATGCATCAACATCCAACCTTTGAAAATGAGTCAAAAGTACGAAGATATAGATCTCAAAAAACCTCTCAACCTCACGGGTCGAAAACCTAAGTTGAAGTACATTTCCTGGCAGAGCGCATACCTAGAGTGTAGGGAGGTCCTAGTAACTCATCCTAACTTCGTGAAGCTGATTCATTATACCTCATGAATACTTTTTACCCTAATGTATTTACCACAGGTAACTTAAAAACATCATAATTACATTTGCATCCATGAATTACATTAGTAAAAGCATGATTTTCCAAGTGAAAGTAAAAAATTTGGAAGAAAATTCCAAAATTATCGGTCAGTGGGGGCTGCGGTGCCAACTTCAAGCCAGCTGACCCAGGGGGTTTCGATGTCCAAATTGAGGTTAGGATAGCTCATTGGAAACTTGTCTTTGTCTAGTTTCCAAAAATGTATTTGGCTTCCAAGAAATACGAGTTTCAGCCCTAAAAAAGCTAAATCTCCCAAGGCGGTCATGAGCACAACGCCGAGTGTCGGGGAGCGCGGCGCGAGAAAGCCGAGGCACAATGCCAAGCCCGGGAGCGCGGTTCCAAGCTGGCATGCCACTTTTGGAGGCCTTCCCAAACTGGGGGTAATCTCATGATATCTCATTGAGAAGCTATTCCGGTCTCATTTCCTAAAATGTACTTGGTTTCCAAAAACAATGAATTTTAGCCCTCCAAAGTTGAGATCTACCAAGGCCCAGGTCGGGGGTACGGCGCCACCTTGCAGGAGTTGCTTTTGGAGCCCTTACCAAACTTAAAATTGAGCTCTTGATATCTCATTAAAATATATTCAGTCTATTTTTCATTTGGCTGTCAATCAAGTCATTTGGACAATCCATCGGGGAGAAATGTTTATTTTCCCAAGACTACTCGAGAAGTGCGACAACTCTCCTATAACAACAATATTTTTAGCATTCCTCTCAAACCATAACACCTATGTAAAAAATGAAGGAGGTTTTTCTTCCTTGATACATTATTAACAAAAAATATTTCATTTTGTGAAATTCATCTCATTTGGTTAGAAACATGCTGACAGGTGGCCCTATGTGTAAATGATTTGTCCCTTGGAATGACTTCTTGAAAAAATGATGATGTTTATGAGTTGGTATGGCCTCATAATTTCTGATATGACCTCCCTTACAAATCCTCTGCTCAGAGATATCTTTGATTCCATGAAACCCCTAGCTCAATGGGAGAGGGAAATTAGGGTTTAGTGTGGGCAACGGAGATTTGGGCGATTTCTAAGAATGAAGGGAAATAAAGGGTATGAGGGGTTTCTAAATTCTTAAGAAAATATTTGAAGGTAGGGAGGGATGCTAAAAAGTAGGGGAAAGTGGAATTTCAAGGATCGAAGTGAGGGAAAGGGTCGAAAAGGGCAAAACACGAGGCCTAGTCTAGAAAAGTATCAAATTGTAGCAATAGGCTAGGGCTTGTGTAAAAATGATGATTTTGAGGGATAGGGCAGGAGTGATGGGAAGTGTTTAGGAAGGTATATTAAGGATAGGGGAAGGTGTAAGAGCATCGAGGATACAAGTTTGTTTTATGATTTAACCATGGAAGGCATGGAACCAAGAAAAATGCTCTCAAAACCCTAGGAGAGAGGGAAATGAGCTTTGCCCGACACAGGCGAGACAAATATGGTAAACACAAAGCCACTTACTTGGAAATGATAGTTTGGAACCTGAAATTGTTGAAGAAACCTTCTTCAATGATGATTTAGATGCCACAGGAAAACACAACTCCCTTTGGGAAAAAGCACAACACGAGAAGAATTGTCTTTTGATGGCATAAAATGGGCGTTTAAGTGGTGTGAGCTTTCTAGGTACATGAAACCTTTGAGTACAACTATCTTGGAACCATGAAATTATTACAAATTGAGAAAACATGAAATTACATGATGAAATAAAAATTACATAATGAAATCAAAACTAAATATTACATTTCAACTTTATAGAGTAAAGTGAATTTATTGATCACTCTTAGTCTTGTTGGTCTTTTATCCATGGACATTATGTTTTATTGGACCTTAAAAACCCTAAGACTTAATGGACACAACGACTAAATGGACTTCAAGATGATATAGAAGTAGAAAGATGATAAGACTCATGGAAATAATAAACACTCGACGTGTGACAAAGTGAGCCTGTGGCTTGACCAGGATGACTTTTTTGAAAAGAGTGAGCTTTGATGAAAATATGCACCAAGTGACCAAATTTTTACATGACCTAATAGAATGATAAAAAATTTCTAAGTGGGACCCCTAAAATGACATGAAAGAGTTAATTTTATCAACTGGTGGAAAGATGCAAATACTCACACTAACAAAATGTATGATGTCTTGAGAACTTGCCATAATGAACACATGACGAGAATTTTGGAGATAAGGACAACACGAGGTGCCACATACGAGAGTTGTATTGGCCTCTTTCGAGAATGCCAAGTTTGTCTCTAGCTTTGATGATTTCCGGAGGATGGGAAGATCTCTTCCAAGTGACGAGATGCCTATTCAAACTCAAGTACTCGATAGAACCCTTTGAAATGTAGAATTAGATTTCATAGGGCCTATTTCTCCTATGTCTAGAAAGAAGAGGTATATATTAGTATGTGCGGTTATTTGACAAAGTGAGTGGAAGCTAAAGATTTATGTTTTCCAGAAGTCTATTGTATATTTCCTTTGAAGATATATTTGTTACTCATTTTGAGGTACCTAGAAATTTTCACCGATCGGGGGACACGATTTTACTTCCAAACTAGTTGAAAGGTTATTACAAAAAAATACCCCGGATTAAGCATTGGAGAGTATACACCACATACCATCCTCGGGGAGAAAATGGACGGTAGAATCTAATAAAAAATTCTTGGAGTCCATTCTTACTAAAAAATTGACTACACCATGGAGGTTGGGCTGATAGGTTTCGAAGCATTATGGGCTTAGTGAATAAAATCGAGAAATGTGAGAAGATATACTCCCTATGAGTTGGTATATGGGAAACGGTGTTGTTCCCCATCGAATTTCGGTGAAAACATTTCGAACTACTACTCAACTTGGGATGGATTTAAGTGAAGCTCGAGAAGCTTGAGAGAGTGCTTCGGTACAGGTAGACTTGATGAAAAATTAAACCAGATTCCCTCCAAAATTCTATGTTGGCACATGACCAAAGGTCACAGGTGGCATGATAAGTATATCAAGAATAAAGTCTTACAACTAGGAGATTGGAGGCACTATTGTATGATAGCAAGTTTAAACACTTCAAACGAGGAGATTTTCAACTAGATGGTTTGGGACCCTATGAAGTGGAGGAAGTTTTTGACAATGGCTCGGTAAAAATTAAGACCGTTAGCCAGTGATCGGACTTCACTTGTGGTGAATGGCCATAGAATGAAAATCTACCACTACCAATTTACGGACAATAATTTTGCAAGATGCGATGCGGAGATCTAGAAATGGAGTTGATTCATAAAGGGGTTATCTCCTGCCCATTCATGAAATCAGAATTTTTTTTTTTTTTTTTTTTAATATGTATAAATGTACATAGCGCATAAATAACGGTGGGTTGATTTCTATTTTCCTCCATCCACAACTCACATAGAATAAAGATAATAGTGAGTTGATTTCTATTTTCCTCACAACTCACATAGAATAAAGACAAAATTTGTCAAGGATATGTTTATTCCTTTATCCAAACTTGATGGATTATTTCTTTAGCAAAGGATCTTCCTAGGTTTACTTTGAACATTTTGAGACTCTCTTAAATTAGATATTCCGAGCATTAGCTGACCTAGGCTAGATTAATATTAATGGAAAAATGGTAGTTAGGGATCTTCCAGTACATAATTATTCTTTTCCGGGCTTTGGCCAGAATAATTACGGAAAAGACACCCCTTAGAGTCTACTTTGGGTTCTTAGACTCTCTAAGCTGAACACTGCGAGCCTTAGCTAACTTGGGCTTGTTAAAATTTATGAGATGCCGGTAGGTAGTGCTATGTTGAGTATATACTTATTCTTTTGGGCTTGGTAGAATAATTACGAGAAAGAAGCCCTTTGGAGTCTTCTTTTGACCATTCAAACTCTCAAAAATTAAAATGCCCCCAAGGAAATAACCATTCCGGGCACTGGTCAAAATCCATGGATTGGTAGCACCAACATTGACTTAAAGTAGTAGTAGTCGAGGACTTCGGTTGCAATTCTAAAAGTTGGGTATTTTTTTTATATCGAGTTCCAAGCTCACATGGAAATGCTTCTATTTAATTTTTCAACATAGTCACGGTGTTTAGTGTTCTTTAACCAATGTTTGATGTATAAGATCAGATATTTTGTACTTAATTCGATTACTTATCACAAAATACAAGTTTAGGTACTGAATAAAGTTTTGAATTTAAGAATGTGAATATCAAGTCAAGAGAATATAAGTGGTACCAGTCATCTCAACAACATTAAAATTGATGAAGGTATTAAAATTTATGAAGTTTAGTCTATTCATGATCAAGTAGCGACTTTTATGCTAGCAGAGACTCAATGAATGGTAAAGACACTCAATTAATGATCAAGGTGTCCTATCCTTTATCATTTTGAACTCTTGGACTTCATTACACAATCGATCAAGGTATGAATAAGTTTTGTTAAGATTCAACAAGATGATGAGCTTAGTGAAAAGAATTGCCTTCACTAAGTGGGCACATGACTATTTTTGGCACGAGTCTATTTTTAGTATGTATATTTTTAGATATGGTGATCATATTTCGGAGAAGTTGGAATCTTGTTGTGGATGGTTGATCAAGTTGGAAAAATAGATGAAATTCTATTTTTAGAATATTGGGTGAAGTACATGTATAGATCATCGATTTAAAAATAAGTCTTAGATTATTATTAGCTCTTAATAATAATCCGATAATAAACAACAACTTATTCTCTTAGAGCACTTAATTTCGGTGCACAAATTTGAGGAAAATCATTGGGCTGGAGATTACGCAATTCCTAGGGTTCTTGGTGGTTCATGCATGGAGGACTCAATTAGAGCGAAGTGGCAAAGTTATGACGGTTGGAAGAATAGGTCATGGAGTTGTGAGTTTAACTCGGTTAGACTCGATTGACCTAGTTGTTTCTAGTCTAACTAAATGATACATCGGTGAGAGTGGAGTGAATTAATTAGTTAATTAATTCACAAATAATAACTCATTAATCAGCGAGCAATGCAATAGTTAACTATGGTGCATGTGAGTTCTAGTGGAGACCAGGTGGAGAGATAGGTGAAAGGGCAAGATGGACTATCTGTTGTGACTACAGGTGATGCATTGATTGCACCACACACACATTGGGTTTCCAATGAGGATTGTGCGATCGAGCAAGGGTATTCGAATTCATTCGAGCTATTCTTGACAAGGATTGCGCGGTGGAGAAGCGGTGGCTAGCGGGGAGGCGGAGATCGGTGCATGGATTTACGATTTCTTCTATGTTAGTGTGTGACGATTGATTGTCTTTGAGAGCTTGGTCTTTACTAAGCTTTGTATGGGGTGTTACATGATCTCCATGATACATAATATATGATAGTTGGGGTTTTAAACCGATCTTTCATGTTAAGCAACTATGTTATGTGCTTGATTGTTTTTATTTATGCTTCACATGTGTTTGCAATTAATTTTAAAGATTAACAGTGGAATGATTCGTATTTTGCAAAAGTTAAATATTGTGAGATCGGGGAAATTGGATGTATGCATGCTTAGTGTATACTAATTTCTACATGGTATCGGGCTTGATGTTAATTCTTGAAGATTGAAATTGTGAAGAATTGTTGAGTTTGTGCTTGTGGACAATTCGAATTTGCTATAGAAGATTCTTGGTGCAGAAGTTGAGTATACATTGCAATGTCTTTCAATGGGTTGCGATTGGAGTATGCCCTTGATGGGAGCTCGAATTACATAGCCTGGAAGGATATGATGGAGGCTGTGATGGAGGATAATGGATTGAAGGAGTTCATTGATAGCGATGTTCCTAAGCCGAGATCTAACGATGCTGCATTACTTGATGCATGGCAAAAGAAGATAGCAAAGGCAAGAAGAATTTTGTTGGAAGGTGTGAAGGACCATATTGTGTCCAGCCTTCATGGGAAAGCCAATCCATTCTTAATGTGGAAGGATCTACGTGATTTTTTCCAAAGCGAGAAGTAGTAGAGAAGTTGGTACTTAAAGACAAGCTCGGAAAAATAAAAATGGAGAAGGAGCGTGATGTTCAAATATCTCACGAAGTTTGTCACTTTATGAGATGGGCGGGAAATGTGGGGTTACGCATTGATGATAAAGACACAGTGAGCTTGGCTCTCCTTGGGCTTAGAAAGAGTTGGCATAACTACGAAGACTGCAATCGATGGACGGGAGAAAGCTGTCGGGATGGGAGCGACTTTGCATGAGGGGAATTTTGAGGGTCTAAATGGGCCTCCTAAGGAAATTATAAAATAATAGTGGAAAAAAATCAGAAAATAGATTTGATGACATCATCAAATTTTAGAGGAAAAATGAAAAAAACTACTTTTTCAACTCATATTTTCAACTTATACGAAGTTTTTACTCAAATTTAGAGCGAGTACTCGTTGGATGCGGTGGTACCCCCATCAAGGAGTACCTATGTTGCATACTTTCGATGGGTCCTACTACCTCGAAAAATGAGAAATACATAAAATGATTACAATCATTTTTATGTATTTCTCATTTTCGTGTAATAAATTCATCAAGTATGCAACATGGGTACTCCTCTTGGATGAAAATTAAATTTTCATCCCAACGAGTACTCCCACTCGAAGTGGAGTAAATTTTGAGAGATAAGTTGAAAATACGGAAGTTGAAAAGTAGTTTTATTATTTTATTATTTTTAAATATTTCTTTATTTAAAAAACTAATTAAATCATCCCCATGGTTGACATCATCATCTTGAATCATTGGTTATTATAAAGTTTATTTTTGTTGACACATTTTTTTCTTGGAGGCACTGAGCCTCAAAATTCCCTTTAATGGTTGGATCTTGTGCGGAGGGAGATGGGCGGGGTACCGGGGATGGCTCTTCATTGAAGAATGAAGATGAAGAGAATAGCGCTTTGGCTGCCAAAGCAAGGAAAGGGAAGGGGAAGAAATTTCCTTCCAAAATCCTAAGCTAAAGGCAAGAGGCAGGATTTTCTAAGGTGAAGTGTTTTCACTATCACGAACATGAGCATTTCACCACTAATACCGCCCATAGAAGAAGAAGAACAAGAAGGTTGAGTTGCATACGGAGAGGCCTTATCCTCACAATTTGAACTTGATTTCTCTTTGATCGCATGCTTGGTTTCAAGCTATGTGGGATGATGGTATCTTGATAGTGGTGCGTCTTTCCATATGACGTGAGACGAGGAGTTGTTTAGTGACTTGGAGGAGAAGGACCTCCGGATGCATGGGATGGGCGACGATGGTTGATATAATGCGACTAGCATTGGAACCATTACCTTTGAGAGGGAGTCAGGTAATCCATTCTTATTGAGATGTTATGCATGTTCCGGGTACGAAGAAAAACTTGGTCTCGGTCGCAATGTTGGAAGATAAAGGTTATGATGTTGTTTTTCGGTGAGGAAAAGCCCTTCGACATAAAACAACGGGTAAAACCAAGAAGATAGGGGTTGAATTAAAGAAATCTCTACAAAGTACCGGAGGTAGATGGAAATTTCTTGTTGCAATGGTGGGCAAACGAGAAGAAGTGGTGAACGAGGATGAGGGCGAATTATGGCACGGATATTGGGCCATATTCACCATGAGCGTTTTGAAGATTTTGTGGTAGATTTCTACGAAATTCCCAAGGTACTCTTGCGCGGTCGGATCAATGCAAGGGATGTACGCAGGTAAGTTTGTGAAGACCACCTTTCATGAGAAGGAGAAGCAGGTGCTTCGGTGATGCAGAGAATTCACACGGATGTGTGTGGACCTTTCTCGGTTGGTTCAACAACAAAACACAGGTATTATGTTATATTTGTTGATGATATTCTGTCGCGATGCTGGATCTTCTTCATGCGAGAAGAGAGTGAAACGTTCTCGAAGTTTTGTGAGTTCAAAGCATTGGTGGAGAAGGATTCGGGGAAGCGGTAAGCTCTACGGACGATAATGGTGATGAATACATCTCGAGTGAATTCAAAGACACGTAGCAAGAAGGTCGAAGAGAACTTATAGCACCTCATAACCCACAACGGAAGAATGGGTTCGCGGAGAGGGAAGAAACCCGAACGATCATGGAGTCTTTCACGCAGGCGATCTTTGCACTTGACAAAGGCCTACCAATGCACTTGTGGGCGGAAGCATACAGCAACGCTGTGGTTTATGTACAAAACCGTTGTCCTCATAGAGTACTTGGCACGAGTACACCTAAAGAAGATTTTCTTGGTAAGAGCGATATTTCTCATTTGAAGATTTTTGGCTCATCTGTTTGCATTCATGTAGTAAAAGGACGCCGGGGAAAGTTTGGAGAGTACATTTGCGAGAAGTTAGGATATTTGTGGGGTACAGAAACACTTATAATGTATTGTGTGCCTCGGATATTCCGGATGAGCGTAATTGACAGGATATAAAATTCAATGAGGTGAAAATAATAAAGTTGTTGCTTGGAGAATGCCTGCCGAGAGGAGGGGAACTTCTTGTTCCCAAAGATGAGCCTCTAGATGTGGATCGATGGGGGAGAATTCATGGAGTGGAGGAGTCCACTCATGCGGAGACCAAACGTCATGCAAGGCGAGAAAGCGTACCATAGGAAAGTGAGGCTGAAGCTTGATGCGACAAAAAATGTAGGAGTCCCTATTCACGGCGCGGTCAGAACGGTCACACAGGCAAGTTGTAGATACATGGCTCTTATGAGCCAGTGTATCGTGACGAGCCATCTTCTTTCGAAGAAACGGTGCGAGGCCACATGGGTAGAGGCCATGGGTGGAGGAGTATGACTCCATTGTCATATACGATTAGCAGGATATTGTTTTAAGGCGGTGGGAAAATCGATTTGTAGGATCGAAGATGGATACGCAAGGTAAAACCATTGCGATGGGATTGTCGAAAGTATAAGGCGAATTTGCTCGGGGCTTCTCACAGATTGAGGGAAATGACTATGAAGAAACATTTTCACCTGTCGCACGGTATTCTTCCATACGGACCATCCTTGCTCTCTCAGCACAGATGGGTTGGCACATCATCAGATGGATGTGAAGATTGTGTTCCTTAATGGGATCATTGAGGAAGAGGTGTACATTAAGTAACTGAAGGATTTCAGATCTTCGGCCGGCGAGTCGCATGTGCGAGGCTCAAAAGAGCATTGTATCAGAAGTTGAAGCAAGCACCACATTCTTGTTTGCTCGAATTGTGACTATTTCTTGGACTTGGCTTCACGAAGTGAGGTGATACGAGCTTGTACCAAATTGTGACGGGGTGGAGGGGTAGCTTTAATCATTGTTCTTTATGTTGATGATTTAATACTAACGGGTGATGAGCGAGTTGATACACTCATTTAAGGCGGATCTTGCAAAGGAGTTTGAGATGAAGGATTTTTGCCTCCTCCATTATTTCCTTGGATTGGAAATATGGCGGCGGGAAAAGGTGAGCTGTTTGTGTCTCAAGGCAAGTATGCCGGGAGATAGTGGTGAATTTCACATGCAAGGTTTCAAGCCTATGAAACACTCCTCTTCCCGGGGAGGTGGAGAAGAGAATGCTACATTGGCATAGGTAGTGGATGCCATGACCCCATCTCGACGATTGGTGGGTTCGCTCATGTGTTAGTTAATACAAGGCTGGACATATGTATACGATGAACTAGCTTTCACAAGCGATGGGTTAAAAACACGACTCTTTTGGAAGGCGGACAAGCATGTCCAAAGATATCTCGGGGGCACATCTAAGTATGGTTTATGTACGGACAGACGGATGAGGTGAAGTTGCATGGCTTCACGGATGCGATTGGGTAGGAAGCCCAACGAGACGGGAAAGAGCACATCGGGGAGGGTTTTCAATATCGGATCTACAACGGTTCTTGGTACACCGGAAACAAAGATCTATGACACTCGATTTAGCGGAAGGCGGGGGAAGTGCATGGCGACAAGTCAGAAGGCTACATGTGAGGCTATACGGATAAGGGAAGATCTGGTTGGTTTGTTCGGTTCACATTTTTAGATCCTACAATGATACATTGTGATAATCGAGAGTTGCATTAAACTCTCGGTTAATCTTGTGTTTCATGATAGATCTAAACATATTGATATCCGGTATCATCATATCATAGATTGTGTGCGGCGGAAGATCATCTTGCTTCAATACATTCCTATGGAGGATCGAGAGTGTAGATATTCGACGAAAGGCGCTCACCCGGGGAGCAAATTGGCGAATACCATAGAGGCGGGGATTGGGGGTGAAGGATAATCCCTATCTTGTTGAAAGTCATTGAGATTCAACAAGATGATGAGCTTAGTTAAAGAAGTCACCTTCACTAAGTGGAGCTGCGAGGCTATTTTTGGCGCAAGTCTATTTTTTAGACATGGTGATCATATTTCAAAAGTTGCGGGATGCTATTTGTGGATAGTTGATCGAGAGTTGGAAAAATAGATGAAATTATATTTTTAGAATATTAGGCGAAAATCTATTTATAGATCGTCGATCTAAAAATAGAAGTCGATTATTATTAGCTCTTAATAATAATCTAACAATAAACATCAATTTATTCTCTTGGGACACTTAATTTCGATTATATGATTTGGAAAATCGATGAGGCATTTGAAGGAATTACGTAATTCCTAGGGTTTCTTGGTGGTTCATGCATGGAGGACTGAGTTAGAGCCGGGAGTGGAAAAGTTATGACGAGTTGGATGCCATCCTCCCTTTCTTGATCTAGTCAAAGTGGATAGAATTGACCCATGGTATTAACCCATGGTATTGACCCATGGAATTTCTTGATGGTATTTTCCCATGGTATTGACCCATGGTATTGACCTGTGGTATCTCTTGTTGGTATTGACCCATCAAGCCTATAAAAGGGGAGAGAAGCTAGGCATTTAGGGCATTCTGGATTATCTATTTTA
Organism: Pinus albicaulis; assembly: GCA_034641835.2. Taxonomy (NCBI): domain Eukaryota; kingdom Viridiplantae; phylum Streptophyta; class Pinopsida; order Pinales; family Pinaceae; genus Pinus; species Pinus albicaulis. The sequence continues at coordinate 283,412 of JAXQQM020086294.1, forward strand.
TTATGTTTGGGTTGAGAACCTGGCTTGGCTAGTTCTATTATTGATCACGGGACGAAAACCACAGTGATGTTTATGTGGTGAATCTATTCAGGATTCACAATTGAGCTTCAATTTCTTATATCTGTTGTGTTCTGTGTTTTTATCGCAATTATTTTTAGTTGGAATATTACAGTGGTATCAGAGCTGTGCATCCTGCCAGCCTGAGAGTTTTATGCAAGGAACTTCGGTGAAATTTATTTTTCACCCTAGCCAGCATTTCTCACTTCGGTGATATTTATCACCCTAGTTGGATTTTTATTTTTCAATAAATTATTTTTATTGGGAGACATAAGTGAAGGGAAAATCATTTATAAGTCTGGGTTAAATTTGTGAAAATATTTGAAGGCGTGATTGACAAAATCTTCCTATGAAAAATTAATATATTATTGTTTGGGTATGGGAGAAGATGGACCGTCTTGAAGAAATTTTGAAAAACAACCAGAAAATTCTTGATTTACTAGTGAGGTTATATGGTCCTTTACAGCTACATTCTGAGTGTACCAAATGATAACTGTGCTAACAACGAAATCAAAGAAGAAGAATAAACCGAGGAGCAGAGTACTATGCTTTATCCGCAAGGGACCTGGGCTCTTTAACCATTCCCCGTCTGGTGATAAGAAGAAGGAAACAAGTATACAGAACAAGAGGAGATTACTTCAAATCATGGGAAATATTTTGTAAATGGGTCTATTGATCTTCAGGATGGTGAGCAACATCGTGACATTATTCAGGGAGGCTTGGAGGACAACAAACATTTGGAAGTGCATCTGGAAATTCTACCTAATGACATTGATGACGTTGATTCCTATACAATGGAGTTCGTAGATCCCCAGGGGAATATCCATGAAGAATATGAACAATCAAGTATAGATAAAATTCCACCATTGCATCTATGTTCGATAGTTGAAAGGGATGAACATATTGCCTCCATAGATGAAGGAGACTTGGGAGATTTGAGTGAGGATCTAGCCATAGTGAACCAGCATGATGAGTATGATCACGAGGAGCAACATGAGAAACATAATGTGAAAAATGGACCATTCCTAGAGAATTGGTCAAAGGCTCAAGTTGAAGATGTGGTCATTGGGCATCAGGTGCAAACAGATACAGAGATAGTCAGCACGGCACTAGAATTTCCAGTAGAAGACTTTCGAGAAAGGATCAAGAATTTCAAGACAGATCTTATGTTGTTGAAGCAGAAAGTCTGGACAGTCCGAGATATTGCCTTACAGGAGAACAAAAAAATTGAGGAACTCATAGGGGTATGTGCCGAATCAAAGACCAAGTTATCTAGTGTTGAAGAACGACTCAAATCCCTCATAAGGCAGCAAGAGGAGTACGATTGGGAGTTCCAGAGCAGCCCTCTACAGGAATACATAAATAAAGCTTGCAACATCAACAACCCACCTTTATACATTGGGAAGAGAAGGGAAGAGTTCTCCAACTGCATCAAGCTGGGTAACCAAGTAGAGAAGCATGAATTGAGCATCAAACAACATCAACATAGTAGATTTGCAGATATTCATCCCTCACCAAGTCTGGATTGGCGAGAGATTATGAGTTGGTATTCTATCGATAGATTGATTCTTTGGAGGATACTCACAACCGAGGGCATATTGCAGCTTGGGCCCTTTGGTGCGGACAACCATGGAGGGTTAAAATGGTACCATAACCCACAGGTCCCAGGATTTAGGTGGCATTGGGATCTAGGAGAATCCATTGGGGAAATGATTGGCCAAAGTATTGTTTGGGATCCAGGTAGATCTATTCCGGGAAGGATTGGTCAAAGGATTGTTTGGGATCCAGGTATTGAAGGATCCATTCAGGACCATTCAAAATGGAGGGCACATCAGATTGTATGGGATCCTGGTATCCATGTACAAATGCTTCACATGGATAGATGGATCGATTGAGGACAATCAATCTTGGGGCGGAGTGATTTGTAATATTCCTTTTCGATCCCGTAAAAGTGGATAGAATCGACCCATGGTATTAACCCATGGTATCGACCCATGGAATTTCCCTTTTCGATGGTATTTTCCCATGGTATTGACCCATGGTATTGACCCGTGGTATCTCTTGTTGGTATTGACCCATCAAGCCTATAAAAGGGGAGAGAAGCTAGGCATTTAGGGCATTCTGGATTATCTATTTTATTATGTTTGGGTTGAGAACCTGGCTTGGCTAGTTCTATTATTGATCAGAGGACGAGAACCCCAGTGATGTTTATGTGGTGAATCTATTCAGGATTCACAATTGAGCTTCAATTTCTTATATCTGTTGTGTTCTGTGTTTTTATCGCAATTATTTTTAGTTTTATATGTGTTGTGTTCTGTATTTTTATATGAAATACCTAGATGTGTTGTATCTTTGGGATATTACAGTGGTATCAGAGTTGTGCATCCTACCAGCCTGAGAGTTTTATGCAAGGAACTTTGGTGAAATTTATTTTTCACCCTAGCCAGCATTTCTCACTTCGGTGATATTTATCACCCTAGTTGGATTTTTATTTTTCAGTAAATTATTTTAATTGGGAGACATAAGTGAAGGGAAAATCATTTATAAGTCTGGGTTAAATTTGTGAAAATATTTGAAGGCGTGATTGAAAAAATCTTCCTATGAAAAATTAATATATTATTGTTTGGTATGGCAGAAGATGGACCGTCTTGAAGAAATTTTGAAAAACAACCAGAAAATTCTTGATTTACTAGTGAGGTTATATGGTCCTTTAAGTAGCCATATCTCTATAGACCAAAATGATAATCAAAGCAATAACGAAATCTGCAGTAAGAATAAACTGAGGAGTAGAGGACTATGCTTTATCTGCAAGGGACCTTGGGCTCTTAACCATTCCTGTCCAGGTGATAAGAAGAAGGAAACAAAGATAGAACAAGAGGAGATTACTTCAAATCATGGGAAATATTTTTTAAATGGGTCTATTGATCTTCAGGATGGTGAGCAACATCGTGGAATTATTCAGGGAGGCTTGGAGGACAACAAACATTTGGAAGTGCATCTGGAAATTCTACCTAATGCCATTGATGAGGTTGATTCCTATACAATGGAGTTCGTAGATCCCCAGGGGAATATCCATGAAGAATATGAACAATCAAGTATAGATAAAATTCCACCAATGCATCTATGTTCGATAGTTGAAATGGATGAACATATTGCCTCCAAAGATGAAGGAGACTTGGGAGATTTGAGTGAGGATCCAGCCATAGTGAACCAGCATGATGAGTATGATCACGAGGAGCAACATGAGAAACATAATGTGCAAAATGGACCATTCCTAGAGAATTGGTCAAAGGCTCAAGTTGAAGATGTGGTCATTGGGCATCAGGTGCAAGCAGATACAGAGACAGTCAGCACGGCACTAGAATTTCCAGTAGAAGACTTTCGAGAAAAGATCAAGCATTTCAAGACAGATCTTATGTTGTTGAAGTAGAAAGTCTGGACAGTCCGAGACATTGTCTTACAAGAGAATAGAAAAATTGAGGAACTCATAGGGGTATGTGCCGAATCAAAGACCAAGTTGTCTAGTGTTGAAGAATGACTCAAATCCCTCACAAGGCAGCAAGAGGAGTACGATTGGGAGTTCCAGAGCAGCCCTCTACAGGAATACATAGATAAAGCTTGCAACATCAACAACCCACCTTTATACATTGGGAAGAGAAGGGAAGAGTTATCCAACTGCATCAAGTTGGGTAACCAAGTAGAGAAGCATGAATTGAGCATCGAACAACATCAACATAGTAGATTTGCAGATATTCATCCCTCTCCAAGTCTGGATTGGCGAGAGATTATGAGTTGGTATTCTATCGATAGATTGATTCTTTGGAGGATACTCATAGCCGAGGGCATATTGCAGCTTGGGCCCTTTGGTGCGGACAACCATGGAGGGTTAAAATGGTACCATAACCCACAGGTCCCAGGATTTAGGTGGCATTGGGATCCAAGAGAATCCATTGGGGAAATGATTGGCCAAAGGATTGTTTGGGATCCAGGTAGATCTATTCCGGGAAGGATTGGTCAAAGGATTGTTTGGGATCCAGGTATTGAAGGATCCATTCAGGACCATTCAAAATGGAGGGCACATCAGATTGTATGGGATCCTGGTATCCATGTACAAATGCTTCTGTTATGGATAGAAGTGGATCGCTTGAGGACAAGCAATCTTTGGGCGGGAGGATTTGTAATATCCCCTTTCTTGATCCCATCAAAGTGGATAGAATTGACCCATGGTATTAACCCATGGTATTGACCCATGGCATTTCTTGATGGTATTTTCCCATGGTATTGACCCGTGGTATCTCTTGTTGGTATTGACCCATCAAGCCTATAAAAGGGGAGAGAAGCTAGGCATTTAGGGCATTCTGGATTATCTACTTTATTATGTTTGGGTTGAGAATCTGGCCTGGCCAGTTCTTTTATTGATCCCGGGACGAGAACCCCGCGGTAATGTTTATGTGGTGGATCCATTCAGGATTCACAATTGGGCTTCAATTTCTTATGTTTGTGGTATTGTGTGATGTGTTGATTTATTTAAAATTTTGATATTTGGGATATTACATCTTCAATTA